>PVJC01045569.1:0-13652 GCA_004026665.1 Murina feae | reverse complement strand
GGTTTGCACCAAGGCCGGCCACCTGGGCCTCTGCCCTGCCCAGGAAGGATCCCCTTCCTGGCGAACGGGCACGGATTGCTGTGGGAGCGTGGGGTGGGGAGGCAAGTCTGTTGCAGGGATGCGAGGCGGGGGGGAGGGGGGGGCGGGGGGGGGAGGGCAAGCTACAAACCCTGAGAACACTGCCCTGGTTCCTGCCCCTGGCAGAGGTCCCGCTTCCTTCCTCAGCCAGTTGCCCACTTGTCGGGCTGATTCCTGCTGTGTTCTTAGACTCTAAGGGGAGGTGACTGGGAGGTGAATGCATGTGGAGGGGGAGGGGGAGGGGTGGAGGTGCCCGGCCCGCTGTCTGCTGCATTCCTGTGTGCACACCGGGCCTGGCAACCGGAAGTTCTTGTTGCGCCGCTGAGGGAGGTGGAGATGGGCAGTGACCTGTGTCGGTGGAACTGGTCTAACATGCTGGGAGGGGCTGAGAGGGAACCGCAGGTGCAGAAGGCGGTGCCCCGGAGAGAGCCCGGCCAGCCCAGGGCTCCAGGCAGGCGCCTGTCCAGTCCGTCCTGCACGCCTTCCCTCCAGGGCTCCTGCTGAGCCCCAGCCAGGGAAGGGAACACAGGCAGCCGGGAGCCTGGGGGAGGATGGCGGCAAAGGTGGGGGCTGTCTCGAGGCTGTGGCACAATTGTGTTTGCGGGGATTTGGAATCCTCATTCCCTTCCGGAGCCCCCCTGCCCCCCAGTCCTTTCCATGCCTGCTCCGAGGGGGTTGCCACCTCCAGGCAGCCTTCTCTGATCACTCTGAGTTCCGCTGCCACAGCTGTGCTCACGTTGAGGGTGATAGCCGGGTTCCTCCTGTCAAGGGCCCTGCCTGGGGGCTGGGAGCCCCCTGTCCAGCTCTGTGTCTGTGCCTAGCTGATGGGCCAGGACAGGTGGGAGGACAAACACTGGCCTTGGAAGCCTGGCCATGTCGTGGGGAGGGGGACGGTCTGGGCTGCCCCTGACCCCTTGGTCTCATTGTTATATAGTGAGACCCCTAAGCGAGGCTAAGGACATGTGCAGAGGGACCAGTGAAGAGAGGGTGGCGTTGTCACTCATGAACCCTAGCCCACCGGCAGGCTCTGGAACTGACTGCCTGAGCTGGAATCTCAGTTCACCTCTTCCTGTGTGGCTCTGAGCAAGTGACCTAACCTCTCTGTGCCTTGGTTTCCTCATCTGTGAGGTGGGGATGCTAACAGGACCCCTCTCGCTGGGTTGTTCTGAGCAGGTTCCCAGTCACTGAGAGCACTTTCTGGGATGGTTCCATTCAGGGTGCCCGAGGTGGCCCTCTGGGACCCAGGTGCTGCCGCCTTCAAGTGGTTTCTCTAAGTTAGAGCTGGGGAACCCCAACGCTCCCAGCGCTGGGAACACGCCCAGACCTCCGCCTCTTCTCTGCTTCTCTCAGGCTTGTGGATTTGTGCCAGACCCATTTTTTGCTACAGCGAGTCAGGGCAATGCTGGGCCTAGAAGCCAGGCCTCCTGAGCTCAGTGTCTCTCTCTCTCTCTCTCTCTCTCTCTCTCTCTCTCTCTCTCTCTCTCTCTCTCCAGAAAAGTCTGGAGCCAGAGCCCTGTCCTGGGTGGCAGGCCAGACTGAGACCGTTTGCTGCTCTGTGGGGAGGAGAGTGCTGTGTGGGGAGCGCAGCAGACCAAGGTTCTGGTCCATTGGTCCACTTACTTGGTTCGTGACTTGCGCATCATTGCCTCCTCCTGGGCCTCAATGTCCACCTCTGTAGAATGGGCAGTCGTGTCTCTGCCCAGGACACTGGCTGAGAGGATCTGACAGAGAGGAGCACCTGGGATGTCACCTCTGCTGCAGGCCCTGGAGACGCCAGGCTGCAGTTGTCTCTTCCCGGTGGGCTGTGGCTGCCATCATCCAGATAGGAATGACCACCCCCCGCCCCTGTCCTCCTGGCCCTTCTGGACCCCAGGGAGCAGGGCTCAGAGTGCTGCCTGGGAGATAAGATGAGGAGGCAGCGGGAAGGGAGGTGAGACTTCTGATGGCTGCCTCACTGGGTTCCTACGATCTGGGGCAACATTCCTGCAGTCTGTGCTCTGGGAAAGCCACCTTGAGGCCGGCCCCTGAACTAGTCACTCTGAGGTCCCAACTGGAGCTGCTCATATCCTCGGAGGAGTTATGGCCCTTGATCTGGCCCACAAAGCACCGATCTCCCAGGCAGAGGGGGCAACAGGGCTCCCCGACACCTTAGTGGGAAGGGATAGCCCTTTGCCCCATGTTCCCCTACCCCCTTTGCACAGGGCAGGAAACGGGCTCAGAGAGGGTGAGCCACTAGCCTAAAGTTGTACAGCCAGTGCCCAGTGGTAAATAAGTGGCGAGCAAGAATTGAATTCTGACTTCCTGACTCTGGAACCCTCTGCTGGCTGCTTTCGGTAGGACCTCAGGAGCTCTGTTGTGGTTGAACTCGCTCCAGAGTTCACTCGCTGAAGTGGAGGCAGGCCCATGCTGTGTAGTGGGCATTGTTCCACTTCTCTGGGCCTCAGTTTGCTCCTCTGTCAATGAGCACAATCCCCACCCCTAAGGATCATGGGGAGGACTGATTATAGAAGCAGCAGGAAGGTATGTCTTAGTGTTTACCACCCACCACCACCCCGGGTAGCCAGCCCTCCTTGGGGAGCTTGCACTGCCCTGAAGCCCTGTGGGGGTGAAGATGCTGCTGGGTGAGGAGGGTGGGCCTGAGGTGGGCACTCTGGGAGCTCTGTGGGTGCTGCTCAGAGCTTGCTTGCTGTGTGCCCTTGACAAGTCACTGCCCCTCTCTGAGCTTTCATTCCTCATCTATAAAATGGAATGACAGTGTCAAGCTTCTGAGCAGAGTGAGGGTCAGATAGAACAGCCTGAGGATATGCCCCCAGGGGGCATGGTGCGGCAGGTCGCTTCCTGCTTCTCCTTCTCCTGCCCTCTGCACTCATCATATGTACTTCTGGTGTTTTCCCCTCACCCCCTGTGCCCTCACCCAGCTTCATGATTATGGGCCTGTGAGGGCTGCCAGTGCTGGTCAGGGAAGACACAGGGCAGGAGGAAGGTGGTGGCCCCGGGTGCAGCCCCCCGAAGTCCTTCCACAGTGTTCATTCATTGTGGAGCCTTTGGCAGTGAAGAGTTCTTCAACCCGGGGAAGGGAGAGGGCCTTGCAGGAAGCACTGGGGGAAGCTGGTTTGGGGAAACCCACTGCCATTTGGGGGGGTGGGGCGGTGTCAGCCTGCAGGGGACACAGGTGATTCCTACCCTAACACTGAGGCCTCCTCTCGGCTTCCCCTCAGGACATCTGCGAGGACCCCCGCCTCTTTGTGGACGGTATCAGCTCCCATGACCTGCACCAGGGCCAGGTGGGCAACTGCTGGTTTGTGGCAGCCTGCTCATCGCTCGCCTCCCGAGAGTCGCTGTGGCAAAAGGTGAGCCTGGGGTGGGGCGGGGGTGGCTGGGGAAAGGGAGCTCAGCCTGTGTCCTCGCTGATCTGCAGTGATGCGGGCTCCCTGGCATCAGCTGAGTGTTAGAACACCTTCCCCTCACCTGCCAGTCTAAGACCCCTGGGCAGCTGCTGGGCAGCTGCTCCCACCAGGATTCTGGTGTGTTTCCTCCCCACTGTGGGGCCTGCAGTGTCCCTGGGCCACTCGGCAGAATATGTCCTTGAGAAATGTGGAAACTGCCCGAACCCTGTGCAGTGGGGAGAGACCACGACCGGGGGCCCAGGAGACCCCTGCCAGGACTTGCTGGGAGATACGTCCAGTCGTGCCCTTCTCTGGGCCTCCGTTTTCTCACTTGTTCACTGGGAGGGATCCATGATTCATGGTTCCAAACTGCTGACGTTCTGGACACTGGTCAGAAGGTTTAGGTTGGAAAACATGGGCGCTGGTCCTTACACCTCGCCCTCTGGTGGCAGCAGTTGGCAGTGCAGCCCTTCAGTCCGCCTCCTCTTCAGGGGAGGCTGGGAGCTGGAGTAGAGGCGGGGCTTGTGCTCTCCAAAGAGAATGATCAGGGACTGCGTCCTGGGTTCCCCAGGCCAGCAAATACAAGCCATCGCCTCTCTCTCACCCCTGCCCGTTCTGCTCTTCCCGTAGGGGCGAGCGGCGGGGCATAAGAGCGCCGGGCATCTCAGTCTTACAAGCTCAGGTGTGAGCTTTAGAAATATCCTCATCTGAAAGTTAGGTTACCAGGCAGCTCCCTCTCGGGGAGTCGTGAGGGTGAGGAGACACTGTGCTTGGAGGCCTTGTGCAGAGCTCTGTGAATGGCGGCTGCGTTACCCGTGTTAGGGCGATTACTACCCGTAGATTATCTGGGAATTGTTACCGTCCAATCAGGAGCAGAGTGAGTTTGTGCTCATCCCCTGCGATGTCCCTCAGCCATCAGAGGGAGCTGTGCCTGTGCCTGTGCCTGTACCTGAGGCTGAGGCTGAGGCTGAGGCTGGTGGGGCCCCGCTGTCCCGTCTTCTGAATGGAGTGTGGCTTCCCACAGCCACCCCAGGTGGGCATCCCCGGAGCCTGGCCCCTGGCGGTCCTGTGGGGGGAGGCTGGCTTCGGGCTGTAGGGCCCTTGCAAAGGCCACTGGGTCAGCCCACAAACGTGGGTACTCTTGGGGTGTCAGAGAGCCACATGTGGCATCGTGGCACTATGGGCCTCAAGGCCTGCAGAGGGTCGGGCCCTGCACTGTCCTCAGGGCTCCACCCACCTTTCCTGATCCCAGAACAAGGTCCCCTGCCTCTGAGCCCCACCCTCCGCTTGGTCAGGACTGGTCTGGGGAGGGAGGTGGCCCACGGGATTCCGCTGGTCCTGGCCTCACACTTCCCACCCTGCCCTGGTGTTGGTCCCAGCCACTGGCCTGCAGCCCAGCCGTCCTGCTGCCATAGGCATCCGGGGCCTTCCATGGGGACGGAGCCTGGCCTTCTGTGTTCCCACCCACCCTGGGGAGTGGGCTGTGGTCACCTCAGGGAGGAGCCTCGGCTTGCTCCTGCCCAGGGCTCTGGTGCAGCTGCTCGTCTCAGGAGTGGGAAAGGGGCCCAGAATCTGCGGGCGGCCTGTCCTTGATGTGTGACCAGGCAGACTGTGTTTGTCTCCGGCCAGAGGTCCCTCCTGCAGAGGTTGGGGTACCTGGCCTGGCTGGAGGCTGATGTCCAGGACCTCGTGCCCCAGGGCTGTGGCTGGTGGGGTGTTCGGGACTAATTAGTCTCTGCCTCTTGGTGCCGTGGGGCCAGCCCTGGGTCCGGGGAGGAGAGGTGAGGCCCTGGGGAGCTCATTACTGTGCCTTCCCTCCCTCCTGTCTCTGCTGACAGGGCCCTGTTTGTTGTCGCCCCTCACCTCTGGGCCTGTTGCCCTGCAGGGCCTCCCCTGCCCCACCCTGTTTTTTCCATGGAATGGGTGGGGGCAGCTGCTCAGCCTGACCTGCACCCATGCCTCCCTCACTCACCTCACTCTGGGGATGCTGAGCCTCGGATGCTGGCTATGTCAGTCCGTTACCTCAGTTCTCGATGAAGCCTGAGGCACAGTGATTGGAAGCCAGCCAGGCCTTCAATCGGGGTCCCTTGCTAATCACGTGACCTTGGGCAGATGGAGTTCCTTCTCTTGGCCTCAGTGTAAACCTGACCTTTCCAGTCCTCAGGGTTGTGGGATAATTAAAGGAGCCTGTGGTGGGGAGAGGGGAAGGGGGAAGGGAGGTCAAGCCTGTGGCAAAAGGGGGCAATTTGCATGCGTTAAATGTTCTGGGGGACACCTCTTGGGCCGGGAGCCTCCCTCACTATGGGATCCCTGGTGGGGGCATTATGTCCTCCCAACCTTGACCATACATTCCCTGGGGCCAGGGTAGGCATGGACTCTGGGAGGACCCCAAGCCAGGATGTGACAGTGGGGTGCAGCATGTACCATCACCTCCCCCAGAGCCTGGCGAAGTCCCAGGCATGAGGGCGGACCTAGGCCCTGATCGAGCCATGGGGTGCCTGGTCCCAGGAGGCAGCTGTGCCCGGCCATAGGAAGCCGCAGTAAGGGCAGTCCCAGTGGAGTCCCGGATGTCTGAGAGGGTGCAGGTCCTGGCTGTCTTTAGTTCCATTTAAATGTTTTCCATCCCACCCTTGCCCTATTGTATGAGCAGTTCACCCACCACGTGTTAATTGAGCACCAACTGTGCCCCAGCACCAGGGACAGAAGATTTGAAAAAATACCCAGTTGCTGAAGGTTTTCTTTACCTAGAAACAACCAGGGTTAAGGGCTTCTCTCTTTCCTTCTAGTCTTTTTCTGTTTGGGGTTAAAGAGGTATTTATTTGTTTTGTTTCTAAATACACATTTTTGCAATCACTCACGCAAGTTTAGAGCTTTTCTTTTCTTTGTCGTTCCCACGTCCAACCTTGGGTGGGGCCTCTAAGGCGTCTGGTGGCAGAGCAGAGGTCTGTGGGCAGCAGTGCCCAGCCCCACCTGCTCTCAGCCTCCCCTTCCTCCTTTTCCTTCCCTCCCTGCCTTCCCTGGCTCTCACGGGCCCCTCCCTCGTCCCCTGTCTGTCTGTGAGGTCCAAGTCCTGTGTCCACCTGGATCCCCATCAGTAGAAGCTGAATACATGGCCCCTTGCCCTGCAGGTTCAGAGAGGGGTGGGCATCTCTGCCTCCAGACCAGACCCTCCATGGAAACCCCTACAGGCTCAGGCTGTTTGCTCTCTCTTCCCGCTGCCCAGCCCACCTTACCACCGACCCCTGCCAACCAGCTACCGTGGCCTCCTGCTCAGGTACCAAGGACTTGGTACCCCCAATTTCCCAGCCTTTCCCACCCCCTCCGTCCACAGTCCTGCTGTGTCCCCGGGATTACTGTGCCCCTGTGCTGACACCCAACCCTCGTCACCCCAGCCTCAGTTCTTGATAACCTGTCCATCAGCCTTCACCATCAGCGCCCTTGATCTCCCCTTGCCATGGCGGCTACAGCCTGTGCCTGGACCTGTTCTTTCTGCAGGTCTTCAGCGGAAGGATCCATCCCTCCGGCCTCCCTCTCCAGGCACCCTCCTCACTCCTCCACCCTAGCGAGCGCTCCTGTCCCTAAACCACACTTGGACCACGTACTCTTTTCCCGTCTGTCCATCTCCTTCTGTTGTCTGTGGTTTGGGGCCCTGTGGTCCATCACATCAACTGTTCCCTCACCACCGTCCATCCATGCGTTCGTTCGTCCATCCATTCAACAAGCACTTTCTGAGGGCCTCCTCTGTGGCAGGCCCTGGTCTAGGTGCTGGCCTGGCGTGATGGACAAGGCAGACACGGTCCCTGCCCTCTCGGGGCTTATGGTCTAGTGGAGAGAGAGACAAAAGCTGAGCAAATGCCCAGCTAAAAAGCCAAGTGTCGTGCTGGGAAGAAGAGAAACAGCTCCCCTTAGGAAGGAAAGAGAAGCCCCTCCCCCACACTAACTCCTCAGCCACCTTGTTCCTTCTCTACTCCTCCAGCTACAAGGCAGGAGGTGCTGCGAGGGTCGGGCCGACTCCCGTCTTCCTTCTGTGGTTCTCTCAGATGCTCTTGGGGAATTGCTGCCAGCAACTCCCAGACGGACCCCAGAACTGACAGGACCAGGTGCTCTGTCCTCTGCTGTTCCGGTGGCCCGCGATCCCTCTGCCTAACGAGGGACGGTGCTCGTGGTCCCCTGACCGCTCGGGTTGTCTGTACGTGTGCCACTTCGGCCCGGGCCCCTGTCCTCTCGTCTGTGTGGCATGTCATGGCAGCAGCTCGCCTCGCCCCAGCCCCAGCTACACTCACATACTCCAGTTCCTCCATCTCCCCACATGTCGTGGCTCAGCCCCGACTCCACCGCAGGCACAGGGGGTGTGGATGTTGGTCAGATTCTTCCCCTGCCCCAGGCTTCCCGGGGAAACGGAGGATTGATACAGGTGGAACAAGAGGTGAGATTCTAGGAGGAGGAAACCTGGGCATGTGCCTGCCAGGCGGTGCAGGGCTGAGGCAGGGCCCGAGCACAGGAACCATCTAGGTCAGTGGCTCTCCGGGCACAGGCCCCGACCGGTGGCAGCAGCCAGGAGACATGCCAATGCCCAGGCCCGAGCAGAGGTCTGTGATGTCAGAAACTCGGTCTCGGGTCCTACTGTGGTCCTGATGCTCAGTAAAGTCTGAGGACGCGAGTCTCGGTGAGAGACAATGGTGATGGACCGGGGCCCTGGCAGAGGGGATGGTGGGGGAGGGCTCTTAGGCCATCTGGGGGGCAGAATGGAGAGGCCTTGGTGATTGGGTGTGGAGGGTGGGGACTATGCTGAGTCAAGGATGGCTCCTAGGTTTGGCTTGGATGACTTCAGATCTCAAATCAGCAGGCCCTCTGGTCCTGTTGCCCCCACCCTCCTGCCGCGGGTCTTCCATGCTTGTCTTGTCTGCCTGCAGTGAGCACTGCTGCCCCCTGCCCTCCTCCTCCCTGCCGTACTGCCCTGTTTCAGTGCTCCCTTCTTCACAAACAAGCCGCTCCCAGCCCATCCGTGGTAGTCAGGGTGGTTGCCACAGCAGCTGACATCAGCAGTCTGGTCCCCGAGGAGCCTGTCACCCTCCCGCCTGCCTGCAGTGCCTCTATTACCGCTTCTTGGAGGAGTAGAGAGGAGGCATTTGGGGACTCCTGCCCTCATACACCCCCCATTTTGAGAATTGGGTGGAGCTGGGAGGGCCCAGTGGCCGAGAGGGGAGAGGAGGAGGAGGGGTGGGAGGAAGGGTAGGCGGGGCCCCTCCGTGGTGGCCTTTTGCCTGGGCGGGGAGGCCCCAGCCCACTCAGCTCCTGGACCTCAGCAGAGGCGGCAGCAGCACCTGGGCCATGGCAGAGGACGAGCCGAAGCAGCCGCAGATCAGCATGCCGCTGGCCCTGGACGAGGCCCTGACCAAGCAGATGCGGTTGCGGGTGGAGAGCCTGAAGCAGCGCGGGGAGAAGCGCCAGGACGGGGAGAAGCTGCTGCGGCCGGCGGAGTCGGTGTACCGCCTCGACTTCATCCAGCAGCAGAAGCTGCAGTTTGAGCGCTGGGACGTCCTGCTGGACAAGCCGGGCAAGGTCACCATCACGGGCACCTCCCAGAACTGGACGCCTGACCTCACCAACCTCATGACGCGCCAGCTGCTGGAACCCGCTGCCATCTTCTGGCGCATGGAAGGCTCGGATGCCGTGGATTGGAACGAGGCTGACGCCCAGGAGTTCGGGGAGCGCCTGTCGGAACTGGCCAAGATCCGCAAGGTCATGTACTTCCTCATCACCTTCGGCGAGGGCATGGAGCCCGCCAACCTCAAGGCCTCCGTGGTCTTCAACCAGCTCTGAGACAGCTGCTCACTGCTGCCCCCTCCTCTCACCCACCTGCCCTGCCCTGCCCCGTCCCTGCCCTCAGGTGTGTATTTGGGGACCTGTTTCTAGTCGCTATCCTGTGCTCAGCGTGGCCAGGACCCCCAGGCCCGTGTCCTTCCTCCTCTCCTGCTCAGGGAGGAAGATGCGAAGGCTCTGTAGTCTAGAAGCTGAACTGGCTGCCGCTGCTTGTGCTGTAGACCCGGAGGCCAGGCCGGGGCCAGTGCAGGAGGATGGAGCGTCCGGGGGCACCTGCCTTCTCTGCGGCTCACTGTCGGGAGAGAGACTGAGGGAGACCGAGAGAGATAGACACAGACACACACAGGGATCCAAAGAACCAGCCATCGGCTTCCTCTGCAGATGGGGAGACGGAGGGGGAGACGGCAGAGCGGCTGCTCGGGAATCCAGCAAACAGGCATTTGCTGCCCGTCCGGCCACATCCAGGAAGGCGCTGCTCCTGGCCGGGGCCTGGTGTGCGTGCCTCGGGGGCCCTCGGGACGTTTGGACAGTGAGGACCGGCTGGCACGCTGGAGGCTGTGCAGGCCAACCTTGCTGCTCTTCTGAGAATGGCTCCAGGAGGGAGAGTGAAGGGGAGCATAAACGTCGCACAGAGGACCTACCGATACATGTGCAAATGCACTGGGAGAGAGCTCGCTGCCTTCACATGGATGTACCCTGGAGTCTGTGGCTGCCCGGCGGCCACACCTGACCTGAGATGACCTATGATAGGACTGCCCAGCGGGTTCACGCGCGGGCCCGTAGCAGGGGTTTGGTCAGCATGACCTTAGGGAGGGGGCTTCCTGAGCTGGGAGGCTCTGAGGCTCATACTGTGAAGGGGAGCAGTGCAGTATAGGGGCTTCCCTCTGCCCGGGGGAGCTGGGTGGAGGGTTCCAGAGCCTGGCAGCTGGGAAGGTAGGTTCTGGGGCCCTGGGTGTTCCCTGCTCACTGGCCAGAGGAGGTGAGGGTGCCACTTGTGTGCCATCTCTGGCATCTTTAGTGGAGCTGAGGGGTGGGGACGGCCTGCCAGGGCAGTTGTGATGGCCGATGGTGAGAAGCGGCTTCAGGGGCCGCGTGCTGTGATGGGAGGACACCAGCCTCAGGGGTCGCTGGGCGCAATCCACCCACCAAACAGGGAACACGAGGCACCATTATCAGCAGACTCAGTTCTGCTCCCCAAGCCTCACGCCCCTGCACAGGCCCGGTGAGCCCCCTTTGACGGAGGGGCCTGACCAACCCGGCATCAGCTGAGGGCACCTCAGGATGTGCCCCCAGCACCAGCCCTGGCTTTTGTCAGGGACCTGCCCATTCATTTCCCTCCCAAAGCAGGGCCCTCACCGGGCTGCAGGTCCTGGGAACAGATGCACTGAGAGATGGAGGTCAGAGTCCTCCCCAGTGGCCACGGCTGCTGGCAGGCGGGCCCCCACTTTGGAGGTGTGGGTGGAAGTCTGGGTGCCTCAGGTGGGAGACTGGCTGTGGCGTGGGCTACGGTCCTTTGGGACTTGGCTCTGGCCGGTTCGCGATGTGCCTAAAGTCCTGGCATTGCCTGCTTTGCTTCCCCACTGACTATGGGGGGAGGCCAGGCCCCTCGGGCTGGCCCTGCACCCGGCCTCTTTGCTTGCCCTCTCCCCGCAGCTCTGGGGACCCTCTTTTGCAGACTGACTGCCTGTACCCCCACCCTGCCCTGTGCATGGCCCCAATAAAGCCAGTGAGCTCCTGCCTCGTGGTGTGCAGTCTCTCGCCGTGAGCCATCCTCCCCTGAGGAGCTCTGCCTTAGCCCCGTCCCCTCACAGCCCAGAGCACCCCTCCCCAGGCTCCTCCCACACTCCTGACTCCCCTCCTGCTGCTTCCTGGGATGAGGCCCAGCGTGGTCAGGTGACTGGCCCAAGGTCAGGCAGCGGGAAGGAGTTTACAACCAGGTCTCCTGACACCCACCCGGGAACAGTGCTCCTGACGGCAATTTCTCCAGTGGCCCCAACCCAGCCTCCGTATGAGGCATGCAGAGCTGGGCTGAGGCCACGAGGAGGTACTTTCTGGTTCAGGAGGTGGGCCTCAGAGGGGATGGGTGGGATGCCCCAAGCTGTGCTCGACCTGGCAGGCGGGCTGGGTGGATGCAGATGGGACAGGGGAGTAGCTAGGGGGTGGGGTTAGGACTGGGCCCAGGTTTCACCCGACTTTGTCACCATTTTACTGCCTGTCTTCAGGCAGCTCCCAACCCTCTCCCAGGCTCAGCCTCTCTGGAGGGGGCACGCTGCTCCTGTGAAGTCCTTTCCGCCCTGCCTGCTGACCAAATAAGACTGGTATTCCACGTCACCAGTGTCCCAACTGACCCTTCCTCAGAGCTGTGGCCCTTGCCATCTCTAGCTCACTCCATGTTGGGGCAGAGACAGAGGCCTAAAGGAGGAAGCAGCCGACCCCACATCACAGAGGGCGGGACTGGGCTTTGGTCTGTGGCCTCTATACCTCCATGACATGCCCCCCAGGGATGACCAAGGCAATGCCTCCACCTCCCTGAGGGTCCAGTCTCGGACGAGGCTAGTTCCTTCCCAGGGGCCATGGTCAGAGCCCGCCCTGGGGGTGGGGGTGGGGTTGCTTGGGAACAACCCCCTGCTTCGAAAGGCTCCCTGCAGTGCAGGCGCCGGCACCCACCTGGGAAAGTCCAGGCCAACCCTGCCCAGCAGGATTTGAGCCCAGCCACTTGGGTCGAGGTGGGAGTCCACAGGGAAAATCCTAGGAGCATCCCAGGGCTGGGGACACCAGGGGGCACTGTGGTGCCCCCATTAGTGGGACCCAGAGGTCTCTGAGTGATTCTGCAGTGAGTGCTGGTTCATGGGGTCCCCTGGGTGTGAGGGGGGCTCCAAATCTCACAGAGTTTTTACCTCGCTGCCTGGTCAGGCCAAGTGAGTGCCTCGACACCTCAGGCCTCCCTTTTCCCATCTGCTCAGGGGGCTGTTGCCTCTCTCCTTTGGGGGGAGGTTGACTGGTCACCTCGGATCCCTCCCACCCCCAAGGTTTGTGACTTGTGTGCGTACACCACACACTGTGTGCACCAACAGGGGTGACCTTTCACGTGTGCACAGCCCTCCACAGTTTATGCAGCACCTCCCAGGCCATGATCTGCCTTAGTTCCCACAACAGTCCAGGAGGAAGGGTAGGCAGGTGCAGACACCAGAAAGGTGGTCCAGTCCAAACTCAGTCCCTGCCAGGCACTGCAGCTGGTGCTTGTCCCTGTGTGTGTCCCAGGTCACCATTAGCCAGGGCCTCACAGAAGCCAGCACCTGGGATTGTCCTCAGGAAGACGCAGCCAGCTGTGGAGCTGTCCCAGGCCCTGCCTGGGTGCTGAGATCCTGGCATGAGTGAGACATGCCCTGCCCTCCAGGAGCTCCCCTCGGGACAGGGAAGGAGAAGGAGCTGCCCAGGGGTGCCCAAGGGGAGTGTGAGGTCAGGAGGCCCCTGTGGGGTATGCCTCAGCTACCCCGAGGGACAGGGAACATGGCGATGCCTGCAGGGAGCCACACATGCATAGCTGAGGTGGTTAATGCCTCACAGGGTGTGGATTCTGTGGGGCCCCAGGGAGGCAGTGTTCAGGGGTGAGGTTGAGAGAGTCAGCACAGCCGCCCCTCACAGGCTTTGAATGCTGGCCAGGGAGCTGGTGTCCCTGGCGATGGGGCATTTCAACCTTAGACAGCCAAGAAGAGAGAGGCCGCCTCATGAGCTGCCCATACCCATCCCTTCACTTCAACCGTTGTTAGCTCATGGCCCATCTCTTTTCCTCTCCACTCCTCCCCTCAGGAAACATCTATATGTATAAAAGCCTAAGCAACCGTTATGACCAGACGACCGGCTGGTAGCCATGACATGCACTGACCATCAGGGGGGCAGTCGCTCAATGCAGGAGCTGCCCCCTGGTGGTCATTGTGCTCCCACAGCCAACCTCCCACGGTCCCTAACCCCAGCCATCCCAATCGGCCTCAATTGCCAGCCAGGCCAAGGAACCCACCTGTGCACAAATTCATGCACTGGGCCTCTAGTATCATTATATTTCTGGATGCATTTCTGAATGATAACAGTGCCTAATGTATAAGTTGAACTTTATTGTATGTGTGCATGTATAGGAAAAAACGATATAGGAAAAACAGAGTTTACAGTTACTCAGTATAAACTTTTCCTAAATTAATACCTTACTCTGCCTGATTCATAACTCTAGCTTTGTCGTAGGCCTGTGTGTACAGGAAAAGCAGAATAGGTAGGGGTTTGGTACCAGCTGTGGCTTCAGACATCCACCGGGGTCTTGGAATGCACCCTGCGAGGAGGCTAAGGTGAGGAGGGGCTCCTCTGTCTGGCTTT
>PVJC01045568.1:0-13654 GCA_004026665.1 Murina feae | reverse complement strand
ATGGCACAAAAACTCATGCTTATTCTGCAAAACAGCAAAGGCCAGAGTTATTTAGGACTTTCAAAAGAAATCTGAGATTGGAGATATTATACCAGATGATGTCTTTTAGTGAGAGATCTTTACAAATAGCACTTGTGAGTTGATAAAAAATGGCAAGACCTTACTTCCTTACCAATAATAATCTTCCACTTCCATTTCAATCATCCTTGTTGAAATGCTTCATACTTATACCTGATTTCAAGTGTTTCCAATCACTCTCTTTCCACAGGCTTTCCTCTTAAACATAATCATGCTCAGGTTTTTACATCTTAAATTATATAGTCATCATTCAGTCTTTCATTTCTGTTATACTGCTCTCTATATAGTTGAGCAAATCATGGGTTGAATTTAGATAACCAAACTCTAAACAATACACGTATCTTGCTCAATATCTGTCATTATTTCTTCAAATGGGAGAGAGAACAAGATATTAAAAACCTATTTGAAGAAATAATGACAGAAAACTTCCCCCACCTGGTGAAAGAAATAGACTTACAAGTCCAGGAAGTGCAGAGAACCCCAAGCAAAAGAATCCAAAGAGGACCACACCAAGACACATCATAATTAAAATGCCAAGGGCAAAAGACAGAGAGAATCTTAAAAGCAGCAAGAGAAAAGCAGTCAGTTACCTACAAGTGGGCACCCATACAACTGTCAGCTGATTTCTCAACAGAAACTTTGCAGGCCAGAAGGGAGTGGCAAGAAATATTCGAAGTGATGAATAGCAAGAACCTACAACCAAGATTACTTTACCCAGCAAGGCTATCATTCAGAATTGAAGGTCAGATAAAGAGCTTCACAGACAAGAAAAAGCTAAAAGAGTTCATCACCACCCAACCAGTATTATATGAAATGCTGAAAGGTATCCTTTGCGAAGAGGAAGAAGAAAAAATAAAGATAAAAATTATGAACAACAAATACATATCTATCAACAAGTGAATCTAAAGTCAAGTGAATAAAAAAATCTGATGAACAGAATAAACTGGTGAATAGAATACAATTAGGGGCATAGAAAGGGAGTGGACTGACAATTCTCAGAGGGAAAGACGTATTGGGGGTGCGGGAAAAGACTGGACAAAAATCGTACACCTATGGATGAGGACAGTGGGAGGGCGGATAAGGGCAGAGGGTGGGGTGGGAACTGGGAGGAGGGGAGCTATGGGGGGAAAAAGTGGAACAACTGTAATAATATGAACAATAAAGATTAAAAAAATAAAAAATACATGTAAATATGTCTTCTTCTTAGTGTTCATGACCTGACAAGACAGAATAGACACACTAGACCAAAATGTGAGAAGTAAAAGTCACTTTTAACTCAACAGTAATAGTGTCACAAGGCAAACTTTAGTTTGTGTTTTTCATGGAGAGTAAAGAACAGAAGATGAAGTTCAGAGTCCAAACAAGATTAAGACCCTACAGGGTCAGCAAAAATGAAGGTATATCTGACAATGTTCTCTATCATAAAAGCAATGCAAAAATTGGTCAGAATTTACTTTTTCAGAATTCTAGAAATTAACCAAAGGTTTGCAACAAACATTCCAGAAGTTTATTCAAGAAAAAAAAATCAGTCTTTATAAGAACAAATAGTTCAGTGGTGTTTCAACATATTTCCACCCACCCCTCTCTATATTCATAGTTGCCTTCAGTCCAACAGCTGTGATGACAGTAAAATCCAGCACGCTGGCAGCCTCTGGAGGAGGCAAAACTCACCTCTGTGTTCACACAGATTATCAGAGAAATATCATTATTTAACCAGCCTGGCAGATCCCTGAAGGATCCCTCTTTTTCACTCAAAGCTCATCCAATGGGAAGAATCATTTCCTTGGGCATGTCAATCAAAATTAATTAAAGACAATTAACATTGCAGTGGCTTGAGATAATGGATAACCTTTACAACTATAAACAAAAACATAGAAAATAATAAGTGTTGGCAAGAATGTGGAAAAATTGGAACCCTAATCCATTTCTGATAGATATTTAAAATGATATAAATTTAAAATGTAGCCACTTGTCAGTTTCCCAGAAGTAAAACATAACAAACTTACAAGAGTACAAATTAGTACAATGATTCAAAAAAACAAATTTACATTGTCTAATAATGCTTATGATATTTATATTTAAATTCATAACCCATAATCATAGTCTATTATATTTGCTCGCCTATATACTCAATTTTGGAAATTCTACATATCCACACAATCATTTTAACACTAATGTCTTAAAATTTCACATTAAGCACATCCAGTTTTAAAACAAAAGAATCTTGTCATTTGTACATATTGAAATTTATACTTAGACTATTGAAGGCATTTAAGAAGGAAGATTTTACCTTGTGTTTTTTCCTGTCTCTCTCTTTCCTGCCTTAATTATATCACTGTGGCTGCTGCTGGAGTGACTGAACCATGAGGAGCATTGAGAAGACTCTCCCATTTGATGTCGCCTTTCTTTAACATTAGGAATGTCCCTAATATAAGTAACTACTAATAAGCGATTTTTAAATATAGTTTAAGCATAGGCTCAGCATTCTTCAAAAGTAAATGATGGGGTGATTTTGGATAGTGTTGCCATGCGCATTGAAAAGGAAATGTCAAAGCGAATCAAAGGAAACTGTTTGTGGGTAACCTTATAATTTTAAAGTACTCTATCGTTGTGTCATTTCCTATCAATTTATTAAAGAATGAGGAAGCTTTTGATTGTTACAGCTGCACAATTTGTGGTGTTCATGTTCCTACTATAAAGCATGGTTATAAACAGGTTTGTTTTTTTACATTAAAAAAAGGGAAATCTTATATTTTACATGACTGTAATATTTAATTTGCATTAGTGTATGACATATAGCTGAAAGACCTTGAACTGAAGGAGTTCAGAATAACTTTTTTTTCATTGACTAAAAGAAAAAACAAAAAAACAAGTCACAAACTGGAAAAAAATATTTGCATAAATTCTTACAAAGGATTTGCATCCAGTATATAGAAAGAAATTTTATAATTTGATAAGATATTCCAATTTAAGATGAGCAAATGATATAAAAAAGTAATTAAGATATTCAGAATATATATCACAAAAGAAGATATAAGAATGGCCAGTAAGCACATGAGATGATGTTCACTATTATTCATTACCAAAGATGCAAATTAAAGCCGCAATGAAATACCACCACACACTCACTATAGAGGATAAAACTGAAAAGATCTACACCACCCAATATAGGTGAGGACAGAGAAGAGCCAGACCTCTCATATTGTTGGTGGGAGAGCCAAGTAATAATAATTACTTTGGAAGATGTTTTGACTATTTCTTAAAAGTTTAATATTTACTTACCATATGACTCAGAAATCCAACAACTAGGCATTTATGCATCCATAGTTTATTTTTTAATTAAAAGAAAAAACTGTCAATACCAAGAATTGCAGAATGTGTGTATCTACAACTATGAAACATACAATCACTTTAGAAGATAGTTTGTTAATTTCTGATAAAGGTATCACCCCACAATCCACCCCCAGGGTTTTATTCCAAGAGTAATGAAAGCATATATTTATTCAAAAACTTGGGCACAAATGCTCATAAAGGCTTTATTATTTTTTAAATTTTATTTTTCAATTACAGTTTATATTCAACATTATTTTGTATTTGTTTCAAGTGTACACATAGTGGTTAGACTGTCATATGCTTACCAGCAGGGGAGATGCCAGGATCATAATGGTTTTATTCTTAATTGTACTAAACTAGAATCCAAATTTCCAACAGTAGGAAAATAGATAAATAGTGTTATATCCACACAGTCTATTTGTCCTGAGCAAAAAACAAACTATGGTGCAGCCAACATAGATAACTCACAAAAAATTTTTGCTAAGCAAAATAAACCAGATCCAAAAGGGTACATTCTGCATGATTCTATTTTATGAAACTCTAGTAAAAGGAAAAGTAATATATGGTGATAGAAGGCAGATCAGTGGTTGCTTAGTGCTGGGAACAATAGTTGAGGGTTGATTGCACAGGAGCACAGGGAACTTTTTTAGATGATATGAATGTTCTCTATCTTTATTAGAGACTAGGGGCCCGGTGCACGAAATTTGTGCACTGGAGGGGGGTCCTCAGCCCAGCCTACTCCCTCTCACATATTGGGAGCCCTCAGGGGATGTCCTACGACAGCTTAGGCCCACTCCCTGCTCCTATTGGAGGGCAGGCCTAAACCACACGCTGGCCTCCTTTTGTGGGAGGCGAACAGGCTAATCAGGGGAAGCCACCAGCCCCATCATCCCGCCGCTGCAGCTATTGCCAGTCACCACAGCCACCAAAGTGTTTTCATCAACATGGACTCCAGTCCCTTCACCATGAAGAAATGACAACTTTCTTCAGGCATTTTCAAGATGTGTCTTTCATAGAATATGACATTTCTTTCTTTCTTTCTTTTTTATCCTCACCTGAGGATGTGTTTCCAATGGTTTTTAGAGAATGTGGAAGAGAAAGGAAAAACAGAGAGAAACATCAAAGTGAGAGGAACACTTTGATTGGTTTCCTCCTGCATATGCCCTGACCTGGGCCCCAGCCAGGGAGGAGCCTGCAACCTAGGTACATGCCCTTGGTCAGAAATAAACCCACACCCTGCAGTCAGCAGACTGAGGCATTATGCACTGAGCCAAACCGGCTATGGCAGGATGTGACATTTCTTAGTCCTCTAGCAATGGACCTTCATTTATTTTTCTCTAGGAGTGTGGTGGAAAAACCCTAGATCACCTTTTTGGATTCTTATTACCCAAGTTACTAAGAATATTACTAGTGGCATACAGGAAGCTTAGCCAATGAATGGCAAGAAAAGGTGTTTCCTGTGTAGTTCACTCTGATCAATGGCTCCACCCTGGTCCCTCCAATCCCAGCTCCACCCCTGCCCAGGCCTGAAATTTCTGTCCTAGGATGCAGGCCTGGGCAGGGTACCCCCAGACCCCTTCAATATCCGGCTTCACAGAGCCCAGGCCTTTGCGATCACTGGCTCTTATTCTACCCCCTGCCATCACCTTCTCTGGCCCTGCCCAGGCCCTGAGATTGCCAGCTCCACCTCTGCCCCACTGCAGCCTCTGGCCAAGGATGCGGTCCTGGGCAGGGGACCCCCAGACCCTTGCTATGCTGGCTCCACTGGTGCCCAGACCCCTGCAATCTCCAGCCTTGCCCCTGCCCAGGCCTGAGGGCTCTGGCAAAGGCTTCTGGCCTGGGCAGGGGACCCCCAGCCATCTCTGATCACCTGTGCTGCCCCTCGGGCCCCTGCCTGATCACTTCAATGGTGGGGTTGAGCCAGACTGAGCACTGCCATCTTGTGGCTATGGGGGAAGCTATCTTTGTGACAGAGTGATGCCTAATTTGTATATTACTCTTTTGTTAGATAGGCTAATAAATATCTAATAAAGTGGGAGTTACACCAATGTATATATTCATCAAAAGCCATTGAACTAGTGCTGCCAGTGTAGCTCAGTGGTTGAGCATAAATCTAGGAACCAATAGGTCACTGGCTCAGTTCCCATCCAGGGCATATGTCCAGGTTATGGGCTCAATCCCCAGAAAGGGGCATGCAGGAGGCAGCTGATCAATGATCCTCTCTCATCATTGATGTACATGAAATGGAGGGTTCAGGGTACAGGCTTTTCTTGTGGTTCCTTGTCTGACGAAGTTGAAGAATAAATTCATGGACTAACAGATTTCTTTAATAAAAATGTAGAAGTTGCCCTGGCTGGTTTGGCTCAGTGGATTGAGCTTCGGCCTGCAGACTGAGGGGTCCTGGGTTAGATTCCGGCCAAGGGCATGTACCTTGGTTGCCAGCGCATCCCCAGTGGGGAGTGTGCAGTGGGCAGCTGATCGATGTTTCTCTTTCATCAATGTTTCTAACTCCTGTCCCTCTCTCTTCCTCTCTGTGAAAGATCAATAAAATATATATTTTTTTAAAAAAGTAGAAGTTTATTGGAAGCATATACAAACTCCATCAGAACAAGAGTGTCTCCAAAGGGGACACCTGGGAAGGAGCCCCCAAATGGGAAAAGCCTGCTCTCTCTCTCATGGGAAAAAATCTAAATCCAAAATCTAAAATCTGAACTCTGTCTCGTGTCCCTTTGTCTCCAGTTTATATATGCTGCCACTCTTTGTCTGACCCGGACCCTTTCTAATTGGACCCTCCTTAATTTGGGACCCCCATGCCTTCCTCATTAATCATTCTGCTACATGGCATCAGTTTCAATGTTCTGTCTGTTCCCTTATCTTGCAACATTCCCCTATCCTTTGTGAAAATATGTATCCTTCTTCCTGATATCCTGTGACTTCTCTTTACCCTCTGTGAATGTATGTCTCCCCCCCGCACCCCCATCCTGTGGCATTTCTCTGTCTTCTGTGAATAGATGCTTCTGGCGGCTGTAAGCCCCACTTATGCATTCCTCCCCCATGGACTCTCTTTATTCCCTAAACCTGCCTGTTCCGCCTCTAAAATTCCTTTCATTTCTATCTTCCTATCCCTCTTTCTCTATCCATGAAAATCAATTTACTTAAAAATAAATAATTTAAAACTTAAGTGGCTTGTTAAATATGATGAATTGTTACATATTGACTTAGCCACCAAATTTAATTGTAATTTCTTTCTTTGAATTTCATTATATTAAAATTCTTTGTAGTGTATTGAAAAATAGAAAAATAATAGTTTTTATGAGCTTAACATTTTTTTATTGGTGATTATCGCAATATATTATTATTGGAAGATATTTGAGGTTAATTTATATTTAATTGTTGAAATATATTAAGTCCTAAATGTATCTCAACATAATAACCACACAGGGGAGCTCTAACCTAACAAAAAGTATAAATCACATGCTGAACAAGACATCTTAACAATATTTTTCTCTTTCATAATAAAATACAAGGAAAATTTTAGCCATTTGTACTTTATTTCAATTAAATATCTGTTGCCTCATAGAAATATTTGTCTGAAGCTTATATAATCACATTCAAAATAAATTACAGCAAAAGGTACATTTTGGGGTATGGGGTTTTCTAATTTCTTTTGTTTGTTAGGTTTGGCAACTGACCAGTGTCACATTCTGCATTAACATGGAATTACACTGCAATTGGTAGATATTGTACTTCAGAGCAATTGCTTTCAATTAAAATGACTGTCAATTCAAGCAGCTGCATTGATAGGCTACAGTAAATAATTTTTAAAAAGTACCTAGGAAGTATGTAAAGATGATAGCAACACAGCATATCTTTAAAGTGCATATTTAATTGCTTTGGTAAGATTTCTTTAAGTCTTTGTCCTATATGGAGTATATGTTTTAGCATTTTTTATCTAGGTGATATTTTTTAAATTTTTTTAAACCTCACTCCAGGATATATTTTTCATGATTTCTGGAGAGAGTGGGAGGGAGACAGGAAGGGCAGAGAGAGAGATAGACATCGATTGATTGCCTCCCATATACCTCCTTACCCAGGTTACAACTGAAGCACATGTCCTTGACGAGGAATGGAACCCACAACCCTTCAGTCCACAGGCTGACACTCTAACCACTGAGCAACTAGCCAGGGCTATATAATAACTTAAAATGAACTGGAACATTTTTATTATAAAATCAAATATAAAGTGACAGATTTAACATCATATATAAAAAATATAATATGTCTATTCTAAATGATTAAAAATATTCTTTTAATAGCACAGAATTCTTAATTTAATGTTAGCTTTAACTAATTTAATTTCATTAGCATTTCTAAATCATTTCAGCAAAAACAGATAAAAATAGGCTATCAGGGATGACTTTCTGAATAGCAGAGTGAGAAACTCCACAGACTACTCTCAAAGAAATCAAAAATAACTGTTGAAAATTATTATAAAAAAATAAATAAATGGGGAAAAAACATTTAAAGGCTTTTGATATTGTCCTAAGAGCATACAGTGAAAAATATATTGGTATCATTAAAACTTTATATAATTTTTCATGTATTTTAGCTCAACTGAAAGAAGAATATAAAGCACATACTATATTCTACAGAGTTAGTTACATTAACTTTGTTTTATCACTTCAGCTCCACATTTGTTCTTATGGGTTTGAGTGACTGTCTTGTATTATTTTCTTATTCCACATCAGCTTTATTCGCACCTGCCTCTTTTGTGCCTTCTCTTTTATTATCAACTAGAGGCCCGATTCATGAAATTCCTGCAAGGGAAGGCCCTCAAAGCCACCCTGGCTTCTGCCTCGGCCCTTGTAGCCCTGGCTTCATCCTGAAGGTCATCCCAATGGTCATTCCACTGTTCAGCCATTCAGTTGATTTGCATATCACACTTTTATTATTATAGTTGTTATTGGACCAAAATCCAATTATATTAATATTGTTTATAAAGGTGCTTTTTAACTCAGTTAATAGAAGAAGAAAAATATGTATTTGTAATATATTAGTATTTAAATATAATGTATTCTCTCAAATGTGGCATTTTGGTAGCCAAGAAAGTGAAGAATGCCTGAAGTCTCTGCATTCATTGCCTTGTATGCCTATGGTAATTGAGTCTCCCTGGGCTGGTTACAGTCTACAAACTGTCCATTTGAATGAGTGCTCTCCAAATTCAATGCTTGAATTTCTCTCTCCAGATAATACAGGTCTTTGTCTGCAAATAAAGGCACAGCAACAGTTGTTCAACCTTGTGAAAGAGAATGAGAACTTTTCAAGCATTTTGCCAAACCCTCTTTAATGTTCTCCTCACTTCTAGCTCCAGAAGTATCAAGTTCCAGATTGTGTCAAGGTCCTATGCATGCTGAGATTTCTCTTTAAATTGAAACTGTGGTTGTCATAATTTTCCACTCATAATTTTGAATTTGAAATTTTGTTTTTTTTTCATCTAAGTTATTGAGCATTTAGTTACTTTGCAGACCGTAAAATTTGTGGCTATTTTTTTCTTCCCTGCTTTTGTCATCTTCCAAGTTTGAGTCTTAAAAAAAAACAAACGGAAACTTTGTTTTAGTTTTGTGGAGTTTGGAAAAGGAACACATTCAGATGCATATTTTTAATCTGCCATGTTAACCTAGAAGTCACCAAATTCTACTTTTATTTCCTCTAATTATCTCAGAAACTCATGATTTTCCTTTTACCTGATCATTGCATCCATTGTTGATTTGCAGGTATTATTGAGTACCTGATTACATGTTACATTTATTTTTCTAATGATCACTATTTCTAATGATCACTGTTTTTTATTTTATCACATTCATCAACTGGAAGTTTCATGAGTACAGGGTGTATAAACTTTCTTCTAACTTTTAAAGAACTAAACATGTATAACAGTATTTTAATAACTAGTAAATTAAATCAGTGACTTTAAAATTTTTTTATGAATAATGATAAAGAGGTTTTATGCTGTCAGGGTATAAATATAAGCTCAAATCAATTAAGGTTAATTTAGAAAGTATATTATAATGATTAGATTATTCATTTTAATAAAATAATTAAGAATATATTATAAAGTTATTTGATATTTTGCAGATAACTTTTTCCCATGATATTACTGAGCAAAATTACTATTCCTAATTTTTAATTTAACAAATTGCTAACTTCTTAGTTTTGCTATTACTCATAGTCCTTGATAAGCTGATAACTTCTAAACTAGAGTAAAATAATTACAGATCATTGCCAAGTTTGTTCAAAAGCAGTTAAAATTGCTTTTGTAAATTTTAAGTATTTTTACATGAAAATGTGTATAGACATTATATATAGAATTCTTCTCTTCTTTGTTTATAATTTCCTAAATAGGCTAAGGCTACTGATAGTCTTATCCATCGGGCTGTTCACTTTGGCCTTGTGATTTAAGTTTCTCTTCATAAGATTTCAAGAAGTCATATGCATATTTTCCTTTACTTTTAGGAATTTTTGCTTCTCTTGATATTATTTGGGCTTTCCCCCCCACATTCAGAGCTTCCCCAAACTTTAGAATATTATCAAGACCCTTACAAATCCAATCTTTTATGAAAATGTGCGATTGTTTGTTTCCATTCGGCTCCATTCACACCATTGTGTGCTCTATGTATCAAGGGGGAATGGCAGCTTTAAAAAACACCCAGATTTCATTGCCTTCTAGATCCTGGCAAGATTCTATTAATGAGAAGACCTATCAGAGGATTAGACAGCACAGGAAGGTAGAAGTTAGGAAATTCCCACTTCAGCTTTTCTTAGAATTACCCATGCAACAGCAGAGGACATAAATGGGCTGCAGCCTCATAATCAACTTCAGGACTGCATTGCACAGACTCTTTCTTGGTGTCAGTTCCAGAAAATTTGTCCCAACTCTACTGCGCACCTCCCCAAGTGATGTTTTCAGCACCAGCAACAAGGCAGCTGCTCTGGGTTTTCAGCAATCACTTTCACAGTAATTCTATCATCACTCCCTTTTCTGACATTCCAGCCAAGCCAAAGTCACCTCATGTTGACATTAATAGAACCCATGTGGCATTCATAGGAATATTCCTGAACTCATATACAAATTTCTCCTTTGTTTTCCCAGAACTAAAGCTATAGCTTCTTCTGTGGCCACAGGTCTCTGAGTAGCCTTATCTTTCTTTGCTCTTTGCTCTCACTTGACACTGTACCAACACAAGATTCTCTGTATTGAATTGCTTCTGATTGACATACCAAAAGTGCATGCTTTGATATTCCCTGACTTGATATGGGACTAAAATGTAACAGGCTGTTTTACTGGCAATAATTATTTGAAAAAACACAAAATAGCTATTTTGTTGATATATACATTTTTTAAATTGGGTAAAAAGACCAATAGGTGCATAATGATCTAAAATGATAAAATTAGTTCAGGTTTAGGTTTACTTGGTTGACATCAGACAAATAATATCTCAAGTATATATTCAATAGACACCATGCCAATAAATAACACCAGTTTCACAACTGAAATCCCATTTCTAATATCGTATTAATGACTACCAGTCTACTAATTTTATCGTTGAAAACTCTTATATGTAATGCGAATTATCATATTCTCTGGTGGTTAGCAAAGTTTGATTTCTGAAAAACATTTAGCAGATACCTCTAAAATGTGAAATTTTAAATTAACATGTTAGCTAATCACCTCAAAGTGTAGACTGCTAGATTGCACAACTGATAATTATACATATATAATGTGAATATTGTGGTTGTTGAAATATACTAAAGGATATTTCATATTTCATAATATAAAGACATTATAATTAATATTATTTAGTCTATTGAATTTTGAATAAAATCATGAGATAAAAGGTATTCAGTAACATCAATAATTTAAGTATTTGTGATTTATTTGGAGTTGCTTGATTTGGCAGTTTTTTTAATGCTCATTATAAATCTTAGATTTTTTTAAATCCTTATTGTTGAAAGTATTTCATATGTCCCTTTTTTTCTCCTATTTACCTCTTCTAGCTCATCCTTCCCTCCAACCCAGGCATTCATCACCATATTTTCTGTGTCATGGGTTATGCATTTGTGCATAAAAGTTCATGGTTGATCTCTTCCTACCCACCTACCTTCCCTGCCTTCCCTCTGAAGCTTGACAGTCTTCAGCAGGTTAAGTATTAATTCAGATAACTGATTACAATTTTAAAATTTGATGCTGGTAAAGATGTTGATAATAACTATATTTATTAAGATGAGATTGGGCACATTCAGGGTAGTATGGCCATATATAAAATAATACTGAATGCAAATAGCAATGAAACAATAAAATTAAAAATAAATATTTATTAATATATTTTTGTTAGTGTGAAAATTATTTTAAAATTTTTGAAAAGAAATTCAGCCCAGATCCTTGCACTGAAGGGCAGCAGGTTTGATTCCTGGCCATGGTCACATATATAAGCTGCAGGTTCCCTCCCTGCATGGTCGGGCATGTGCAGGAGGCACCAGTTGATGGGTCTCTCACGTTGATGTTTCTCTCTCTGTCTTTCTCTTTGTCTATCTCGCCCTCCTTTTCTCTCTCTCTAAAAATCTATGGAAAAAATATCCTTGGGTGAGGATTAACAACAACAGCAAAAACATTCAAATTAATCTATTAAGATTTTAATAATGTTCAAATCTTAGACTCATATTATTTTTATGACTATTTTAGAGTTAAAAGCACCTGGACATTAGGATATATAGTCAAGCATACTCATATTTATTGCAATATATATTTTTAACTGACGATTAGAAACAGACATGATGACTATCAATATATGCTAATGTGGTGATAACTGCACATGTATAGTACACTATTTATCATCTCAAATAATATATAGCCATTTTAATAATTTGAAATATCTACCTATCTATAATTCTGGAATGATGATTAAACAAAAGAAGGCATATCATTATATCATTGGCATTCATATTTATACTTCAGTATAGTTTGTTGAGACAAAGTTAATTGATGTTACCAAGGGAATTTGGAAATAATGTAAAAAAAAAAGAAGAAGCAGCAGCAAGCAGTGAAGGGTCGTAGAAGTTGCTTAATTATGTTTTTCATTGGGAAACTCTACTTGGTTGTGAAATTACACATGGAATAAGTAAAGTGGACTTTACTTTTCTAAAATATTTTTATGTTTTAGTCATTACAAATAAAACACTCTTTAGTGTCTTGTTGAGATGTAAATTTTTTTGTTTTGTTTTGTTTTTTTGAGAACTGAAACAAACCTCTGTAGTCAGGAGAAAGATACTTTTATGCTATTGTTCTTCATTGAATCAAATCACATTTGATGGAAATCAGCATTCTATTGGTATCACTAACCCCTATTCTCCTCATGTGAAGAAATTGAACATTGGACTTGCTCAGGTACTTAATTTATCAAGAAAACCTTTTATCTACACAGTTTTATGAGTTACAGACTCCATCACTCTCTCATAATGACAGAAAATCATTGAAACAAAAATGCTTACTACCCTGCAATAGCAATAAAAAGCACATTTGCCCTGAACCAATAAATCCATTACCTTGTAACCTTAGGGATATAAAGGAGAGATAAACTGAGACTACAAGACTTTATCCTAAGTTATTGGTTCAGTATTTTCCATTGGTGTAATTTAAAATCAGCAAAGAAAAGGGGATTTTAAGTCTTTTGTTTATCACTCCAGTATTATTTTTTTTTCAAAATTTCCCTTGTGAGATCAAGTAAAAAAATAAGTGGTATGCTATATGTCACATTTCTTGGTATATATTATAGCCTAAGTATAAAACATAAATTTAAAAAATTATTTTCAATGCAAGAAAAAATGCAATTGTTTATTCAAAAACAACTAATATTGGTGGCATAATACATAAGATAATAGTTTCATGAGAATGAATATTGTCTTTATAATAGGATTAAATGTTTTAAAGTTTTTAAAGAATATATTGTTACTGATTTGAGAGAGGAATGAAGGAGAGAGAGATAGAAAAATCAGTGATGAGAAAGAATCATTGATTGGCTGCCTCCTGCATGCCCCCTACTTGAGATTGAACTGAAAACACAGGTATGTGCTCTGACCAGAACTTGAACCCTGACCTCCTGGTTCATAGGTCAACATTTAACCACTAAGCCACACCTTGGGCTTCAGGGCGTAATGGCTAATTAGCCTATTCCTCTTTTATTATATA
>PVJC01045567.1:0-13651 GCA_004026665.1 Murina feae | reverse complement strand
CTAGCATGTGGTTTCCACTATTATTTCTTTTGTAAATCAAATTTAATTCCATTTCATTTTTATAGGTGTTACCTTGACATAAAATTCAAAATAAACTGTAGAAAATGATGTTAAATTTAACTACACTTTTGCTAGCTCAACAGATGTTAAGCTGTCTTTCAAGATCTTCTGCATATTGTTAAGTATACTCTAAAAGTATATATACATATTTATATATGTCCATATACATATATAATCAATCAAAGATGATTTGACAATAAGTGCTTAAGCAGGGAGATCCACTGTCAAGCTGAATCTTTGCTTTGGAGAGAAATACCTTTTAGCAACTCGTAGTATTAGAAATAGAAAGTTAATTTAAGAGAGGCAATGTACATTCTGGTGCCTCAAAAGAAAACAATATCACAGAATATTTGTGCTCAATTAGAGATCATGTTCCATGGAAAGTTATCCAACTTTTTCAGCATCATACTGTGAATGCCTATACATATTTTGTTGTTGTTGTAAGTAGAAAATGACTTTTTAGCATAAAGAAAATTATTACATTTCAATTTTTTAGAAGAAAGTGTTGGCTTACTAAAATAAGTCAATGGAGGAAAGCAACTAATTTTTTAAAAATATGTTTTATTGATTTTTTACAGAGAGAAGGGGAGAGAAATAGAGAGTTAGAAATATCAATGAGAGAGAAACATTGATCAGCTACCTCCTGCACACTCCCTACTGGGGATGTACCTGCAACCAAGGTACATGCTCTTGACTGGAATCGAACCTGGGACCCCCCAGTCCGCAGGCCGATGCTCTATCCACTGAGCCAAACTGGTCAGGGCAGCAACTAATTTTTTAAAGCTGAACTAAATTTATATATACTTTGTTTTTTAATTAATTAATTAATTTATTGTTTAACATATTATAAATCATAGTACATATGTCTCCTTTTATTCCTCATTGAAAAATTCATATATACTTTCTATTTTGCAATTAGCTACATTTAAGAGACTTTAAATTTTCATTGTTCAAAACAGGCTTCATGTCCACTTTTCAAAGCACATTTATATCTAGGATTGAGTTAATTTATTTCATTATGTTTCACCTTTTCCTTTGACAATACCACTTGCCATAATGTAACTTCAAACAGAATAATAAAATGCTGTACTTTATCCCTATGATGTAAATTTTGACACTTAAATGTCTATCTAATATTACCTGAAAATCAATGTTTGAAAAAGTTATAGAGGCTGATCACTTCTGGCCTTTTTCTCCCATACTGAACTCAAGTCAGTAAACATGTGGATAATGTATAGGGAGAAACATATCAGTAATGTTTCCAAGCAGGAGTAAACACTTCCTGAAAGCAAGCTTAATATTTTAAAAGGTGTATTGATTCTGAACTATGAATCCAGACAAATATTAATCCATGTGATTTATTTAATACTTAAGAAATATTTTTAAGAAGGAGTGAGGGTATAGAGATAAACAATATTTAAAATATTGCTATAGAGTCAAAGATTTCTTGTTTTGTGGGATGAAATGTAAATCTTGTTTCAAGGGCTCAAATTAAGAAACAAAAAAAATATTTACTGAGATCCTCCAGCTAAGTCAGTGTTGAGCTCAGAGTTGCAATGGAGAGAAATATAAAACCTAAGACATTGGGGAAGAAGAACTGACAGGATTTAGCCGATAGAAATAGGTGATGAGAAACTAAGGAAAATCTAAGGTAAGTTTCAATCTGGCCAGGGCAAAAGAACATGACAAAATAAAAAGAGATTCCATGGTTAGGAAAGGAACGTAATGCAATTATTAAAATATAAGGACATAAAAATAAGTTTAAAAGATAAACATAGCAAGAGAAATAATGGCATTCAAAGCCTTGAATGAGGAGAAAAATGATCGGAGATGATGTACAATGCTTAGAAGACAGGTCTGGAGGAGGTCAGAGAGAACAAGAACATAAAAGTTAGAGAAGGTAACATTCTTGAGTGGATAATTAATGGAAAAACAATCTCAAGAAGAAGGCAAGTGATGTGAATCCTGGAAAAAAATATTTGTCTTCCACAATTGATACATTTAGAAATGTCTGAAGTGAACAGAAGCTGAAAATCCATTTCAGAAGTTCAATGTAGAAACAATGGGTATAGATCTCTATTCTACGAAGTTCAGAAGTAAACATATGTGGAGAAATAAGACATTGGTGTGTTGTTGTTTTTTTCAAATAAGAGGAAGCTGAGTCTATTTGAAAGCGAAGGGAAAGACTTCATTGAAAGAAACAATTTAAAGATGATACATTTGAAAAGCATGGTTTTCCTATGAGTTGCCTGAGGAAACAGATATCATTGTGTCCAGAATAAAAATGGAAAAGTAAATTTTAGTAAAAGAAGAAAACTGTCTCGACAGTTACATTCACTTCTTTCAAAATATTCGCAGTGTGAATTCAGACATTTCATTTTCCCACACCACCAGATCATCACAATTAACTTCCAAAGTTATTTAATTGCTTTACTACTTGCTGACAACTTTGCCATCCCCTCTCTCCACTGCTGACATAGTTTATGACTCGTTTTAATGATCCTGTGAATATCCCAGCCCCTAGTCCCTCATCATGCTCCAGGAACCTATATCTCTCTTTTGTCCCTGCATTACATAAGTAAGGACACAAACTAAGCTTAATTATCAGTGAAAATGCTCTATTTCCAATATCAACAATTTTTGAAATATCTGATGTAAGATGCAAATCTTGTCTATCTTCTGTCCCCTATTATTTCTGGTCTATCTTAGTGCTTCTTCCTTGCCAAGGCTACTCCTGCACTCCCTGGAATTTGTCTCCTCTTCATGTGCATTTTCTCCCTCTTTATTTTTGCTAGTTTTTTCCCCCCTTCTGCCTATGAATATTTGCAGTACTACCTGATTCCCATACTAAGAAAAACTTTCTACATATCTTACTATCTTCTCAACCTACCTTTATTTTCTCCTCGTTCTCTTCCTTGTCCAAGTTTTTATAACTGCAGTCTAAATCTGCTGACTCTCTTTCTAATTATCTTTCACTTATTAATCACTTATACTAGTATTTGGCTTCTGCCCTTACGAATCTCCTAAAATTAACAACAGCATCATACTCCTCAATTGCATGCTCTGTTCTTTGATTTTATGCCTCCTAATCTCTTTATTGTGATGTAAAAATCTTCCTAAAACTCCCTGCCCTTGACTTCTATGATACAGTAACTATCTGTAGACTTAAAATGGCTCTCTCTCTCTCTCTCTCTCTCTCCCTCTCCCCCTCTCTCTCTCTCTGGTTATTGTTGATTTTCTTGCCCCCCTCCCCCTTACGAAACAATTCATCCTCTAACTGTAAACATCCTTTGTTTTGTTCAGACTTATTATTTCTGCACTCTATCTTGGGTGATCTCTTCCACCACCATGGTTTATTGCAGAGTTGGAACTCTGTTGGGATAAGTAGGAAGGGACTTCATATTTATTCAACTCCTGATTCTGTTTATGCTCTATTCAACATCTCTTCTTCAGAATTTGATATCTCAGGAATAATCCAGTACTTCTAGTACAATTTTACTTAAAAGAACAGAATCATATTGTTAAGATGAATTTTCAAGCATAAAAGACCAGGTTTTTCAACATCCAAACTTGTCTCATATATATTTAAACTTTTCTTCCCCCTCTCTAATTATCTGACTCCTGGTCTGAGGACCTGCATTAAGAGAGTGCCACATTTTATTTTTATTTTTTACTTACTGTTCTTACCTATTTATTTTAGTCTTCTTACATATTTGCTTCTATCTCTCCCCATCACTTGGCTTGTGAGCAGAGAAAGAACCCTCCCCACTCCTTCATAACACTTCACCTGAAATAATGAATAAGCACTTGAAAAAAATTCCCTATTTCAATAATGCTACAAATGCCATAAACTCACATCACACACTTCTGATCTCTTCTTATGTGGGTTGTTTGGGGCCAGAGGAGAGGTTTCAGAGAGAGGGCCCAGAACCAGATTTCAGTTGGTAAATAAACTGAATGTTAAAACTGAATTGTCTATTTTAGGGCCCCAACTTATCTTCCAGCTGCATCACCTACTCTTTCCTACACGTATGTCATGCACTTATACTCTTGCTGATGTCCTTTGTTTTGCCAATATATTCCCACTTCATCTCAGAAAGTCTCTTTCATGAAGCCTTAGTAATCGCCACTATTGCTGCTATTAGCCTCATGTTTATTAACTCCTCTAATTATATGCTATCTCTTTTTTCTTCAAACTAAATATAATTTTATAATAGCCTTATGGAAATTATTACTTTAACATGAGATTTATATATGAGATTTAAACTTACGTTATGTCTTTTTATGTCTGAAAGAGTCTTACTTTACAAGATGAGACTATTTTTTAACTAAAACATCACGTTTAAACAAAAAACTCAATGTGAACAGAAGCAACATTTTATTTATACCATCATACTTCACAGTGCCCACCAGTCTCTCACACGGTTAAGTAGCCCTGTTTTGTCAAAATGTACTGAATTGAAGGAGGAAATGGAGATGTACTGATATGACCTCTTTCACAGTACCTACTGCTCAATAAATGTTCATTGAACAACTGACATAAAATGAAGAATATGTGGGTTCATCATATATGATGTTGCCTGATGTTCTCAATCATCATAGGGAGTAGTAGGTATCATTTATGCTAATATGGCTGTAGATATAGAAAAGATCTGAAAGGAAAATAAGGTCTAGAAAAACAACTTGAGAGTGTATACCAGGTTTCAATAAGAAATAAAAAAGAAAATTAGATTGACAAATAATAGCAAGAGACCTATTGTATTGAACTGCATGAATCTATAGTAGGCTAGGCATAGAGGTTCTCTATGAAACAAATGAAGTGTTGGACTTATTACAAATATGAAGGGAAGAAATTCTTTATTGGAAACAAATTCATTTTTTGTATATGTATGGGATTTAACAACATTTAAATTATACTTATTTCTACCACCATAATAATTATTCATAGTCAAGCAACTTATTAAATTTTCTCTATTGAGGCTACAATGATTTATTGCTTGATTATGAATTATAATATAGAAAGAGATTTTTAAAATACTGTAACACAGGAAGAGAACATTTTAAAAATATATTTTTATTGATTTCAGAGAGAGGAAGGAAGAGAGAGATAGAAACATCAATGATGAGAGAGAATCATTGATCTGCTGCCTCCTGCATGCCCCACACTTGGGATCAAGACTGCAATCTGAGCATGTACCCTGAGCAGGAATCGAACCATGACCTCCTGGTTTATAGATTGATGCCCAACCATTGAACCATGTTGGCCTGGCTGCTGTGAGTTTTAAACAAAGTGAAAAGGGGTCCTCTGGTAAATTTTGAGCAAAGAAGTGACAGCTACTTAAATTATAAAAGAATAAATAGGCCACTATGTGAAAAAGACGTTAGGGCTATGAGTGTAGAAGATGGTACACAATAATTCAGAAATATTGGCAAGTGTGATAACAACTCAGGCTAGGGTGGTAGCAATAAAAATTGTGAGAAGTAGATAGAGCATGAACGTATTTTGAAGCCAAAAGAATTCTTGGTATATTGATATGGAGTATGTAACACAGGCACCAAAGATGATGTCAAGTGTTTTGGCCCAAGCAAATGAAATAACAGAACTGGCATCAACCAACGGAGAAGTCATAATTACAGAAAAATATTCAGTTTAATTTTAGATCTGTTAAGGTTAAGATTTCCGATGTATCTTGTTCCAGTTATCTATATTATTCCTTAACAAACCACTCTAGCTTTAAAGACTTAAAACTAATTTATTTGCTTATGAATTTGCAGTTTGGCCAGAACTCTGCATGAACTCATTTCTTCTTCACCAAATTCTGGGCATAGAGAAATAAAGCAAACACACATGGCTCTTCTTTCATTGAGTTATAGTGAAGAATAGAGGCATTTCCAGTTCAGTGAAAAACAGAGCTTCTAGTATAAATATAAATAAATAAGGATGTTTGAGTACACAGAATGTATAAAAATGAAAGCACTGGTATTTGGTATCCTATAACAGAAAATTCTACTGTATTTGCAAAGCCAAGGAAGGATAAATAACATTTAGGAAGGTAAATGTAGGAAGGAAAATACTGCTGGTAATGGGAAGAGACAGTTCAAAGGCTGGGAATGGAAAAGTATGTAATATATTTGAAAATATTTTATAAACTTAGAAGTCCAAAACAGATGCATTGATATAGCAAAGAAACAGCAGTAAAAGATAGAGGCCTGGTTAAGAAGGATCACAATAAAAATTTCGGGACTTTTTACAAAATTCAATGGGAATCCCTTGAAAGTTTTTAAGTAGGTTTATATAAAATTAAAAAATTCAGTCTAGTCTTTTGTAAGGTTAGGAGATCAACTACAGTGGTATATGTGTAAGGTAAGAAGAGATTTAATTAGGGTTGAGCCTGTAACGAAGGAGAGCGGTAGATTGGTAGTATTTGAAGAAAAAATCAGCAAAACTTTTTGGCAGATTGCACTCATTATAATTTTTGATGCACAGTTTTTGTGTCCTCAACACATCTAAATGGAAATGTTGGGAGACAGACATACTTATCTGAAACTAAGTGAAAAAACAACAAACAAAAAATGCTTAGGATGAACTTGTTGATTTGACCCACCCTTCTCTGCCTTGCCTCCAAGGTTTTGATACTCTGTTGGATGCTTCTTTGTCTCTGGATCTACTTTTGTCCATCAGGTTATGTTGTTCATTAGATTCCACATATGAGTGAGATCATGTGATATTTACCTTTCTCTGACTGGCTTATTTCACTTAGCATAATGCTCTCCAGGTCCATATTGCTCTACTAATTTGAATTTACATACACATTAAAGAGCTGCATAACAAATGTATCCCAACAAATATGTACTAAAATATATGTGACCAAATGAAAATAAACTTTTTTTTTCCTGCTTAGGTAAGCTATTTTGAGTGTTTTTTAAAATATTATAACTAAAAAGAACTAATGTGGAAGTCTGGATATTTTTAATGAAACAAGAAAACTCACTTAAAATTCAAAAGAGATATGTAAATTTAGAATTACCCTTTCTCTGGGTGCACAGCTATAGATCTTGGCTGATCCAGGCCTTGGGAAATAATTACATAACGGAAAGATCCATTGAGTCTTGCAACTTCAATTAAGTTGAAACCATGATCTGTCCAATATATGTTACCTAGAAGAAATACAGATGTGTTTATGATATAGTTGTGAGAAGGAAGGCTATTAGTTATGGCTCTAATTCTTAACTTTCTGAGCATTATATAACTCTCAAGAAATTATTTGCTTCCTATATTTTAAAGGTATACATTTCCTCAGCAGAAAGTTGTAAATAAACTAATATGCAAATAACTTCCTAAATATCATACACCTGTAGTTTAAACCATGTAATGATACACTTATATCTTAAAAATAAGTTAAAACTTCACTCGACGGGAGAAGAAATATATTTTAGTTTTCTGTAGACTTCAGGCAAGAAAAGTAACACTTCTGTCTCCTGCCTCATGGAGCTCTCAGGAGATCTGGGCAAAGTTAACACTATATAATTTGCTTCTACAAAAAACAAACAAAAACAAAAAACAGAAAAACAAAACAAAACACTTATAGAAAGGCTCAAAAGCATTAGAAAGAATGAAGCTCAAAGTAAGAGACTATTTACTTCTCTGGCTACAAAAAGAAATTGTTATGCATCACTCAGAATTTTTATGAGGCAGATTGAGCTCTTAAAAATAGGTGTGACACAAGCAAACAGAAAAGTCATAGATTATACCAGCAATCCAGTCAATAGCAATTCCTTCCACTCTTCCCAAGCCATTGGTAATGATATCTTCTTTCCAAGTCTGGTCTCTTTTAGCTCGACTAATTTTATTGAAGCCCATGTCTGTCCAGTAGATGGTATCATTTTCTATGGATAAGATAGGGAGAGAAAAAAATATACTATAAAAATTATCAACGTATGTATTAGGAGCACCTTGCATCAGTATTTGGGAATTATTATCCCAGGTGTGATAATATATAAGTAAGTATTCTTCAGGATAATACACTAAGACAAAAAGTAAGAAAGATAATAAAACAATATGAAAGAAATTAGTCAAATGTATTTTTAAATATTTTTAAAATATATGTGGTATGAAATATCTCATCCTTTATTATTTTTTCTTCATTTTCTTACTTTAAGTCAGTAAATACTTATCTTATCCCCCATGAATTTGCCATCTGGATAGCAAACCATGTTATTTTGGATAACAATTTTTCTCTTCACACTAATACCTGTGTCTAAGTCTTCTAAATAAATTTTAAAAAAGAATACTACTGGAGATAATCAGCTCAATAAAGTCTTAAAGTAGAGAGAGAATAGAAATGTAAGGGCATTTCTGCTATATCAAGGCTATTTTAAGTATAAGGTCATTCAAAATGTATGAAGCCTCTAAAATGCTTTATCATTTAATTATTCCTTCTGAGAAACTAATTTAACAGATGTCAACTACAAACTCCTTAGATTATTTTTCAAGCTCTCATTGTACAAATAGTCTTAAAAATACTTAAAGAATGGCTCTATGCTATTATAGTCTTTAAATAACAGTGTGTTTATGATTATTTGAATGAAAAATGTTTCTAAAAGTTATAAATAAAATATGTGTGCATACATATGCATAAAGGGTAGCAATTATAGTCCAATGATTTTAAATACTGCCACCAGAAACACATTGGGGACAAATCATTAAATAATAAATTTGCCACCAGCTAAATAAGTGTTTGTGTGGTGACGTACATGGCCATTTGAAGAACAAATCCCTTTAAGAGCAATATAATTTCCCTCTGGCACAGTGACAGACTATGGGAGTAAGGAAAAAGTAATTAGTATAATAAGCCATTTATAAGTAAGTTTTGGGATTCTGTTTCAAATGAATTATAGTGAAAATATTTTTATTTATTTGAGAAATAATTTTAAGTGTCCCCTATCCTCAATAACATTTAACTCAGAAACACAATTGTTTGAACCAGAACAAAGATACCATTTCAATTATATATCTGTAAAACAAAGACTTGTTTGACTTTTCCAATTTGGTAAAACTACCAGTTAAAATGTTTTCATTATTAAGAGAGTAAATCAATCAATAAAATTTTAGCATTATTTTTGCATAAACATTAAGCATTATAACCCAAGTCCAAACATTAGACCCATATATCCAAGAGCCTATTTTGTATCTCCACTTGTATGTAGAAAAGGCAATCTTGATAGACAAAAGGTGAATTCTGGATCTGAAACAGGCTTCTCTTGCAGCCTTCCAATGGCAACTTCCTCCGCTGGTGTCAGATAAGGGACAGCTCCATCCCTTGCTTCACAGGCTAAAAACCTCACATTGTTCTTAATCACTTTCCTCACACTTCACATCTAATCCATAACCAAACAGTCTCATATTCAATCTCTTACCAGGTATTTTGGCTCTTTTTATTGTGTTCTTTCAAATCATTTCCATCTTCCAACCACCTCTCACCGTCTCTACTGTCTATAATGTAATGGAAGTCACTATTACCTCTTGCCTGAGCAATGCAATAACCTCCTAACTTATTGCCCAGCTTCCACTCTGTCTCAGCACTCCATTTCCTCACAGGTCTTTTCTCCACTTAGAGTCCATCGTTGTCCTTTTAAAAATAAATGAGCTAATTTCTCTCCCTTCCACCCAAACTTTCTATGACATTCATGACCTACCCACATCCTTCCACACTCTCTCACCTGATATCCTTCCACTATCCCCCTCAATCAACCATTTCTAATAACAGAATTTCCTCTTCCTGAAATAAGCCAAATGCTGTGCAGTAAAAGGTTCTTTTTTAAAAATATATATATTTGTGTTGATTTCAGAGAAGAAGAGAGAAAAACATCAATGATGACAGAGAATCACTGATCAGCGGCCTCCTGCATGCCATCTATTGGGGATTGAGCCTGCAACCCGGGCATATGCTCTGACTGGGAATGAAACCCGTGACCTCCTGGTTCATAGGTTCAACCACTGAGCTGTGCTGGCCAGGCTAGTCAAAGGTTCTTTACATTTCTTTTTGACTAGAATGCTGCCCTCCCCATTCCCTCCTCAATATCTGCATGGTTCTGTTTTAGCTTAAATAATCCTCTTCTTCCTGAAAATTCCTCTGACTACTCTATAAAATTATTCCCTTGCTATTCTCTATATTCATCACCAAATCTATTTTTCTCCATTGTATAGCATGTATTACTGCAAACATTACATATTTATTGTTTTTGTTTGTTTACTGTCTGTCTTGTCTCACAGCACTGTAATCTCTTTGAGGTCTAGGACATTATTTTGTTTGCTGCTTTATTCCCAGCAGAATGTTGCCTGGCACATAGTAAGCTCTAAGTCAACATTTGGTTAATAAGTGAACAAATGTGATGTGTGAAGACTGACTAGGAGTGGATACAAGGAAGACACAGTTTTCACCATTAGAAGCTTTCTAAGCTCATTAAACAATACAGGGTAGTACGCAGATATAAAACATGACTAACAGTTAACAAGAGTATAGCATGAGCAGAATGTAAGTAGTGCAGGCATTTTTGTTGGAGTTCAAAGAAGACATTTACAACAATCTTTATAAATATTAGTAAAAAGGACACTAATTTTACATGTGAATTTTAATTTTGTGTTATTCTCTAATGGTTTTGCCATCCCTGCAAATTTTTATTCCATTTAATCAGGAAGCATTCTTTTTTACATATAGAGCTGCATCTTGCATATACCTTTACTATCTTATTGAGCTGAAGTTTCATTTTTTATTTTTAGAAATAGACTGTGAGATATTTCATAAATAGCAACTGCAATTGACCCAACTTTGCCAAAACAGTCACATTAGCTTTCCACAGATATAAGACAATTAGTATAATTTTTAACTATTTTCAAGTATAACTATACAGATATTGGTGGCAAGCTATTGTGCATTGTAATTACAGTCAGGAATTTTAAAAAGCCCCATGTCATAATTGTCTGTAAATTAAGGAATAGGTCTTTTATCGCTGAAGAAATTTAAACTTTAGAGTTGAGCTGAAGTGATAACCACTTACAGAGGTTGGAATACGCAGATCATATCTGAAAATAGGAACCAAAGAATACAGGTTTCTTGAAGTACTTCCAACCTCAAGTATCTATTTTCTCATGACTAATTAATGAGTACTTACTTATCACCTGTTGTGAGCACGCTGGACTCTGTGTTAACTTGTACTTCTGAGTCCTAGGAGTACAAAATCATGTTTCCTGGCTTATATTTACAAGCTGTTTTAGAAAATGCCACACAGACATGAAAAAACAACCAGGTAAAATATAATGTTTTAGTTTACTATGCTTCTATTAAGCCATGTTTTTCCTAAATCCTCATCTGAGGATATGTTTATTGATTTTTTTTTATACTCATCATCCGAGGATATTTTCCTATTGATTTTTAGAGAGAGTGGTAGAGAGGGAAAGACAGAGAGAAATATCGATGTGAGAGGAACACATCAGTTGGTTGCCTCTTGCTCGAGCCCTGACCAAGGCCTGGGCTGGGGAGGAGCCTGCAACCAAGGTACATGCGCTTGACCATAATTGAACCTGGGACCCTTTGGTCCACAGGCCTATGCTCTATCCACTAAGCCAAAACGGCAAAGGCTGTTTATTGATTTTAGAAAAAGAAGAAAGGAGGGAGGAGAGAGGGAAGGAAGAGGGAGAGAAACATCGTTCAATTGTCTCCTGTACATAACCTGACCAGGATTCAACCCACAACCTAGGTATGTGCCCTCACCTGGAATCAACCTGCAACCTTTCTGGTGTGTGGGACAATGATCCCACTAGCTGAGCTGCCCGGCTAGTGCACATTTTTTTAGCTGCAAACTTTACATTTATCCTATTAGAAGCCAGCTCCTTAAATTTGTTCAGGGACCCTAACAGTTGACATTTATCCAATGAATTATTTTTGTGATATCCACACACTTAATAAGTAGGTGTGTTTTTTTTTCTTCAAGCCAGTGATAAATGTGTTTAATTGGATTAAAACATATACTTTGATATACCACTAGAGACTTCCATCTGAGGCAAATTGTCTCATATTTATTATACACTTATAGCCTTCTCCAGTTTGGCTCAGTGGATAGAGTGTCAGCTTGCAGACCGAAGGGTCCAGGCTCGATTCTGGTCCAGGGCATGTACCTCCGTTGCAGGCTCCTCCCGGGTTCGGGCCCTGGTCAGGGCTCATGCAGGAGGCAACCAATCGATGTGTTTCTCTCACATTGATAATTCTTTTAGTATTTCCCTCTCTCTTCCACACTCTCTCTCTCGAAAACTCAATAGAAAAAATAGCCTCCCGTGAGGATTAAAAAAATATATATATATACCTTTATAATTTATGCATATTTAAATGCACAATTCTTCAGGTTGATTAACTTCTTTCTATGGAACTTAGCCATGTACCCACCAACCAGATTAAGATTTAGATCATTATCAGCAGCTCTTTTGCTGCTACTTCACCTCAGAAGTCCTCTTCTTCCCTCGTGGACAGCCACTGTCCCGACTTCTTTCAGCAGAAATTAGTTTTCTTAATTGTCCATAAATGGTATCATTCAGTACATACTCTTTATCTGACTTCTCTCATTCAGTATTATGACTTTCAAATCCACCTTTTCCATTGCATGTACTTTGCTTTTTCATGGTGTGAAAAGACCATAAACTATTTACCTGTTTTGGACATTCAGGTTGTGTCCTATTTCTGCCTACTGTGAATAATATGAACATTTTTGTCCATTTCTTTCGTGGACATAAGGCATCATCTCTGTTGGGTACACACCCACAGGTGGAATTGCTGAGCTGTAGGATAAGTGTAGTAGGTAGAGTTCCTTGTTTTATTATCACTTTTGTTGTTACATACAAATGAAGCTTGACGGTAGGCAGTCCATATAAACCCCTGGTACTGATGCCTACACAGAACCTCACTTTAACTTTGATCTTGGGGATTAGAAAGAACATTGTCCCTCCCCTGACCCCTCTCCATCCACCAACTTTTACTTAGACCTTGATTATTAAATACCACTTCGAGATTACCTGGTTGCAGACACCTTTCTTCATTTGAGGGCATAAGTGTAAGCACTCTCCATGGCTTTTATTGCCATTTATTCAGCTATGAACTTAACAGGAAGGCCCAGAAATATAACTGTTGCTACATTTAGAAAGGCTTTCTTGAGGACCTATGAATCATTAATTCTGCCAGTTTATCTAAGATAATAATCTCCAAACTGATTTTTATTCTAAAACCTTGGCAGTTGTGACAGTTACTTCTAATCCAAACCCCCATCTTTTGCTCTTTCAAAAATCACAGTATCTAGGAGAAACAAGATGGCGGCATAGGGTAGACACCGTATATGCAGCAATGAACAACTATTTCAGAAAAACCACGAAAAGAACACACGGACACCACTTGCACCCACAGGAAGGCTGGCTGAGTGAAAATCCTACAACCAGAGAAGAGTCTGAGACTCAGAGGAGTGGCGGAAGCAAAGTACAGAGGTACGGAGGCGCGCGCACGGGCTCGGGGAAGGGCTGGTACCGGAGGTCGTGGTTCTTTTCCAAAAC
>PVJC01045566.1:0-13643 GCA_004026665.1 Murina feae | reverse complement strand
GTATCCATTTTTGTTCACCAGTTTATAATGGTTATTATTATCCATAGATGAGTGAGTACATGTGGTATTTTTCTTTCATTGACTGGCTTATTTCACTTAGCATTATGTTCTCCAGCTCCATCCATACTCCTGCAAATGCTAAGAACTCCTTCCTTTTTACAGCAGCATAGTATTCCATTGTGTAGATGTACCACAGTTTCTAATCCATTCATCTGCTGATGGGCACTTAGGCTGTTTCCAAATTTTAGCTATGGTAAATTGTGCTGCCATGAACATAGGGATGCATATGTCCTTTCTGATTGGTGTTTCTGGTTTCTTAGGATATATTCCCAGAAGTGGGATCACAAGGTCAAAAGGGAGATCCATGTTTAATTTTTTGAGGAAACTCCATACTGTCCTCCATAGTGGCTGCACCAATCTGCATTCCCAACAGTGCATTAGGGTTCCCCTTCTCCACATCCTTGTCAGTGTTTGTTTGTTGATTTACTGATGACAGCCAATCTGACAGGTGTGAGATGATATCTCATTGCATTTCTCTAATGATTAGTGAAATCCAGCATCTTTATAGATGTCAACTGGCCATCTGTATAAATCCTCTTTAGAGAAGTGTCTATTTTGGTCCTTTGTCCATTTTTTAATTGGATTGTTTTGATTTTTTTTTATGATGAGTTTTGTAAGTTCTTTATAAATTTTGAATATTAACCTCTTATCAGACATACAGGTGAATATGTTCTCCTATTCAATGGGTTGTCTTTTTATTTTGTTGATAGCTTTCTTTGCTGGACAAAAACTTTCCAGTTTGATGTAGTTCCATTTGTTTATTTTTTTTTTCTTTTGTTTCGCTTGCCTGAGAAGATATATCAGAAAAAAATATTGCTGTGAGAAATGTCCAAGATTTTACTGCCTATTTTTTTCAGGATTTTTATGGTTTCAAGTCTTACATTAAAGTCTTTAATCCATTTTGAGTTTATTCTTTTGTGTGGTATAAAAAGCTGGTCTAGTTGTATTTTTTTTTTTTTTGCATGTATCTGTCCAATTTTCCCAACACCATTTATTGAGTAGACTATCTTTACCCCATTGTATGTTTTTGCCTCCTGTTAAATATTAATCAATATAAAGGCATAGGCTTATTTCTGGGCTCTCTATGCTGTTCCATTGATCTATATCTTTTAATGTCAGCGCCATGTTGTTTTGATTACTATGGCCTTGTAGTATAGTTTGATATTAGGTAGTGTGATTCCTCCAACTTTGTTCTTTTTTCTCAAGATCGCTGTCACTATTCAGGGTCTTTTGTGGTTCCATGTAAATTGTTGGAATATTTATTCTAGTTCTGTGAAATACGCCATTGGTATTGTTGTTGTTGTTAATCCTCACTGAGGATATTTTTCCATTGATTTTTAAAGAAAGTTGAAAGGAGGGGGAGAGACACTGAGAGAGAAACATTGATGTGAGAGAGATGCATCAATTGGTTACTTCCTGTAAGCACACTGACCAGAGCCAGGGATTGGCCTGAAACCAAGATGCATGCTCTTGACCAGAATTGAACCCAGCACCCTTCAATTCGCAGGTCAACACTCTATCTGCTGAGCCAAACCAGCTAGGGCACACCACTAGTGTCTTGATAGGAATTGTATTAAACCCGTAGATTGCTTTGGGTAGTATAGTAATGATTGAGGTTTTATTAGTACTTTTGCCCTTTTGTTTTTATAATTAGGCAGAATGAATCTATTTATAAGCATCAGTTAAGTGTCTACAAATCAGTTAATTGTCTGCACTCCTTCGATCTTAGAACATTTTCCCTCTACTTCTTCCCTGATATGTAGGACTTATGTTTATATTCCTGTGATCCACTGATTATGAACTCTCAGGAAGAATCAAGCAATATTTCTATGCCAAGGAGTGGCACAAAATTTCACTCCATGTGGATATATTTTGTTTCCTTGGGCAGATGATTTATACCACAAGATGCTGCACGATGACTAGGAGATAGAAGGAGACTTCTTGGGACAAGCATCTTCAGGTTGGGGAGGCTGAGGGTCACGTTGACAAGTTGATGTGCCACATTTCTCCTGAAAATGCATCTGCTGCTGGTCACTGAATGGCATTTTCTGGTGATGGAAGTGGTTGGGGTATCAATAAAACTAGAATAGAGTTGCACAATGTTCAATGGTTCTGTAACTTACATAACGAGTCTTGTTCAAAGATTACCATTTGATTTAGTCTTGGAAGTATATAGCTCCATCCCAATACGAAGCAAGCATCATATCAGAACAGTCTTTTTTATTCTCTATATCATTCCAAGACACATGGGGTACCCAGACAAATGGGAGTCCTGTCATCAGTCCAAGATTTGTGGTACCTTTTGGAGCTGGAACCAGACAGTACATCTTCTCGCTTACCTGCTGCCTCCTTTGCAAAGCTTCTTCCAGAGTATAAGAACAAAATAAAATTCTCTAAAGAGAACAAAACTTTCATAACCAGGAGTCAGCAGGGGAAATGCTGAGTTGAGGAACAGAAATGTCCTAAGCCACCAGCAAAGAAAAAGAATATGCGTCAAAAGGATACTCTGTTCCAGCCGATCCATCAGGCCTGCTCAAGAGAGATGAACACTGCGTAACTTACCAGTCAGCACACCAGTGCAGCTGCTGTACCATCATCATAATTACCTGACACTTAAGAGAACTGACCTGGAACGGGAGTGCAAGAATCGCGTAATCTATTCTGAGTGCACAGCACTTGCCATTCCTTTCCTTCAGAGAAGCGGAAAAGCAGGTCACTATCACTTGCATAGGCTGAAAGTAATTTGATTGTTAAGTTTCTTACAATATATAGAATTATAGCATCATAAAATCTCCAGCTTGGAAGCAATCTTAAAGGTTATTTAGTCCATTCATTCAGGGATCTCTTGCACAACATCCTCACCAATTGGTTATACTTCAATGGTCTCAGTGACAGGCACTTGCCTTTCCTTAAGGGAGGCTAATTAGGACCATCCATTCCCCGCTATGAGGAGGCAGAGATTTCCCAGGGAAGGTCACAGCTTTCAAAAACCTAGTTTTCTACAAATTCATGCTGAGCTGGTGTAGGCTCCTCCCCTCCCTGATCACTCCACGATCCCTCCCTGATCACCTCTTGGGAGTTCCCCAAACCTTTCCCCTTTGTCTCAAATTCTGTCCTACCCCTTCTTTCCACCTCTGGCCAGGCATCCTTATTTCTACTTGTGGAAATGTAGACAAAAGCCATTATCCCTCCTCCCTTCCAACTCTCTCTGTCATGGCTCATCCTTTCCTTCCTCTTGTGCTCATCGGAGAAATGTCTCTCTTCTTGTCCCAGAGAAACCTTTTCCTGACTGTGCTGGAGGTAGGTGTACCTCCAAGGTGTACCTCAGCCTTTCCTACCCATTTCAATGTGGGTATTTTTCTCATTCACAGATGCGTAGGAATTGCTCAGATAGTTTCTGGATTTCTGCCAGAAGGAATTGTTCCATGTGTAGCTGTAGACTTAGTGCACCCACGGAGGTGAGTGAGTTCAGAAGCCCCCCATGCCTCCATCTGTGACCGGAATCCTGAATTTCTCTCTTGCTGGAAACCTCAAGCACATTAAAAATAGCCAGAACTGACTTTCTTCATGTACTATAGAATTTTTATGGGAGAACTAGTCTATTAAATGTCCTTATTTCCTTATGTAAACTCTAGGTGAAAAAATAATTTTATAATTTAGTGCCAGCAAAAGTACCATCTCTCCTAAGAAAATATGTTTGCATCTTTTATATTTTATATGTGGTCCATGTTTTGCTTTTTACCCTTGCTGCCAAAAAGCTTAGAATAAAACCATATGATCCATTTTAATATAAATACTTGCAAAGGCATCCAATTCAGAAAGGAAGAAGTCAAATTGTCTTTGTTTGCATGTAATATGATTTCATATTTGGAAAATCCTAAAGATGCCACCAAAAACTGTTGGAACTAATCAATAAATTCAGTAAAATGTCAGAATACAAAGTCAACATACAGAGACCAGTTGCATTTCTGTACACTAACAATGAAACATCTAAAAAAAATAAAGAACAAGTCCATGTACAGTAGCATCAAAAACAATAAAATACTTAGGAATAAATTTGACCAAATTTCACTTCTAAAAAGAAGTGAAAGATCTGTATGAGGAAAACGACAAGACTTTGATGAAAGAATTTTAAGACACAAACAAATGGGAAAATATTATATGTTCATGGATCAGAATAATTAATATTGTTAAAATGTCCATACTACCTAAAACCATCTCTAGATTCAATGGAGTACCTCTCAAAATTCCAACAGCCTTTTTTCACAGTAATAGAAAACATAATCTTAAAATTTGCATGGACTTACAAAGACCCTCGAATAGCCAAAATAATCCTGACAAAGAAAAACAAAGCTGGAGGCATCACACTTCCTGATTTCAAACTAGACTACAGAGCTTAGCAGTCAAAATAGTATAGTACTGACATCAAAATAGACACATGGACCAATGGATAAGAATGCAAAGCCTAGAGATAAATCCTCACATGTGCAGTCAACTAATATTTGACAAGGAAGCAAAGCACACTCAGTTGGGAAAGAAAAGTCTCTTTAATAAAGGTGTTGGGTAAACTGAATCACCACATGCAAGAGTATTAAACTGAACTCCTTACAAAAATTAATTTAAAATGGGTTGAAGACTTAAACATAAGAATTGAAATCATAAAACTCCTAGAAGAAAAATAAAGAAAAAGTCCTTTGGCATTGGTCTTGGCAATAATATTTTTGGATATGACACCAAAAGCATAAACAAGAAAAGCAAAGGTTAGTAAGAGGCACTACATCAAATAAAAAATCTTCTGCACAGCAAAAGAAACAACCAATAAAAGGAAAAGGCAACATACCGAATAGGAGAAAATATTTGCATATTACATTTCTGCTAAGGGTTAATATCCAAAGTATATGCTCATACACTTAATAGCAAAAACAAACAAACAAACAAAAAAAACCCTCCAAACAATTCAATTAAATATATTTAAATATGTGATCCATTTGGAGTTTATTTTGATACTAGAGGCCCATTGCATGAAGATTTGTGCAATAGGCCTTCCTTTCCCTGGCTGCTGGCACCGGTTTTCCTCTGGCACCTGAGACCCAGGCCTTTGGTCCAGCTGCAGTGGAGAAGCCAAGCCTCTTCAATCTTCAGTCGTCTCCAGCCTTCAGTAGTCTTCAGTCTTTGCTCTGCGCCTGCATATGCAAATTAACCACCATCTTTGTTGGGTTAATTTGCATGCTGATCCTGATTGGCTGGTGGGTGTAGTGGAGTGACACCAATTTGCATGTTTTTCTTTTATTAGTGTAGATAAGATATGAAGTATGAATCCAACTTAATTTTTTCCAGACAGCTGGCATTTGTACTAACTCTATTTATTAAATAACTTGTGTTTTTATCACTCATTTGAAATGCCTTACAGGTTATAGTGGGTTTTGTGTGGGTTTGGGGGGGGGGGGCGCTAATATTTCATGTGGGATTTTTTCATATTGGTATTCATAAGCAAACTTAGTTTGAAGCTTTTTTGTGTGCCTTTTGGATTTTGATGTGTCATAAAAAGAATTCTTCTATGCTCTGGAATACCAAATAGCATTATTATTATCAATCTTTTTATATTTTCATAGAATTCTTCTGTAAAACCATCTGACTCTCCTGATATTTTTGGTAGCTGTTTGACAATATTTTCTCTCTTTGTTCTTTGTGAATTTTTCTGCTTACATGTTTCATTTACTTTGGGGATAAGTTTGGGAAATTATAGCCTCCTATAAAAGAATCTATTTCATTCATATTTTCAAACTGACTTGCATAGAGTGGAGCAAGGTAATATAATATCCTCTCTACTTTCTCTCTACGTGAGTATATTACCTTCTTATCAAGAAATTAATAAGTAAACAAATATGTTCAAGATTAATGATATTTAGCCCTAACGGGTTGGGTCAGTGGATAGAGCATTGGCCTGTGTACTGAAGGGTCCCAGGTTCGATTCCAGTCAAGGGCATGTACCTGGGTTGCGGGCACATCCCTCCAGTGGGGGATGTGCAAGAGACAGCTGATCAATGTTTCTCTCCCATCGATGTTTCTAGCTCTCTGTCCCTCTCTCTTCCTCTCTGTAAAAAATCAATAAAATATATTTTTTAAAAATACTAATGATATTTAGATTTGAAAAATGATAATAAATCAAAGAGTGTTGTTTTGGGGGGAAAGGGATGAACCATTAGTCAATCAAATCAACCACTAATCTTTTTAGTGTCTTTCCAGAATGTCATATAATTGGAATCATACAGTGTGTAACCATTTTAAATTGGTTTCTTCCACTTAACAACATGCATTTAAGACTCATCTGTGTCTTTAATGACATGCTAGTATATTGCTTTTTTAGCACCGAGTAATATTCTATTGCTCAGGTAAACCAGTTTATTTATCCATTCACCTACAGAAGGACATCTTGGTTGCTTCCAAGTTTTGGCAATTATGAATAAAGCTGCTATAAACACTTATTTGCCGATGTGTGGACGTTTCTGTCATCTTGGCCTGCTGTAACAAAATGCCATAGTCTGGGTGGTTTAAACAAGACATTTAGTTCTTACAGTTCATTAGAAGCTGGAGTGAGGGTGCCTCTGGCATGACTCCTCTTCCAGGCTATAGACAGTCACCTTCTTGCTGAATCCTCACATGGTGGTGGCAGAGGGGCCAGAGGACTTGGCCTCTTCTTATAAGGGCACTGAATCCCATCATGAGGACATCGACATTATGACCACATATAAAACATATCATCTCCCAAAGGCCCCATCTCTAAATACCATCACAACGAGGATTAGGGCTTCAATATATGGACTTTTGAGGGGTCACAAACATTTAGTCCTTACCTGTAGATGGATAGCTTCAATTTATTTGGGTAAATACCAAGGAGTGTGGTGCTGGTAAGCCTTTTGTGGAGGGAAAAACGCCAAGCTGTCTTCTGAAGTGGCTGTACCCGTTTGCATTCCCACCAGCAGAATGAGAGTTCCTGTTACTCCATATCCTACCAGCATATGGTGGTGCCAGCACTCTGGAGTTTGGCCATTCTCATGGGTGTGTAGTAGCATCTTACTGTTGTTTTAATTTGCATGTCCCTAATGGCATGTGATGTGGAGCATCTTTTATAAGCGTATTTCCCATCTGCCTGTCTTTTTTAGTAGATGTTTATTCAGATCTTTTGCTCATTTTTTAATCAGGTGGTTTGTTTTCTTGTCATTGAATTAGAGTTCTTTGGCTGTGTTTAATAGCAGTTCTTTATCCGCTATATTTTTTGGTAAATATTTCCCCAGTCTACGGCTTAACTCCTTATTGTCTTAACAGTGCCTTTCACAGAATGAAATTTTCTAACTCTGAATTGTACACTCTGAGCCTTCAGCAATTCATCGATTTGCTGACATAGATTTTTCTGCCCTGGCACTGGTTCAGATTTTTCTACCTGGTACTGGTTCCCATAGAGGATTCTGCATGTGGATTTTGCTCTGGTAAGTTGTGATTCTCTGTATCCACCTGCCTCTCCACCTTTGGGACAGCGGTTTGCCCTGTGACATCCCTTCTCTGACAGGTCTAAGAACTGCTGATTGTTCAGTTTGCTCAGCTTTTTCCTTGTTGTTGGGATGGAGTGGCAACTTCCAAGCTCCGTATATGCAGGACCAGAAACCAGAAGAACAAAAATTTGATTTTGTTTGTTTTTAACACTTTAAATAATAGGGATTTTTGCTTTCTAGTTTTACCAGTTTTTATTTGCATTGCATCGAGATAAAATACAACAGCTCTGCTTCTGGCACCTGAGCTCGCCTTGGTGGGCGGCAGTCGTATTTTGGGCTGGCTCTGTTACAGCACAGGCAGGAGGAGGGCCTGAGTCCAGGTGGTAGGAAAATGTAAAGACTGGTCTGGGAATAGCAACAATTCTGTTCTATTTAGCTCTGGAGCAGACTGTGCCAGCTGCAAGCTTCGGTTGCCTGAAGCCTTTCTCTTCTTTTCTTCTGCTCACAGAACACTTCCTTAGAAACTGGAGCCCATTCCCCATGGATAACTCCTTTCCCCAACGACAAGGTATGCACATGATCCAGGCCTGGCCAATCCACATACACTCTTTAGGGTAGTAGTGATCCATTTAGAAATGAGCACATGACTTAAGAAGGGCCGATCAGAGTCTCAGCGAAATCTTCTTGGGCTCATTCAGTCCAGAGCTGCTGGAACCACTTTGCCGTGATACAGGGAAAGTCTCTCTGACAGTGAAGCAAACAAAGAGGAGGTGAGGAGAGAGCATGCAAGGAGAGAAGAAGTGAGGAGAAAGGAGGTGAGGAGAGAGGATGAAGAGCCATATTACCGATACTGCACTTGAACCCTTGAAGCCAAGCCTTAAACCACTTGTATCTTTTAGAACTTTCTAGTTAGATAAGTTCATAAATACCACCCTCTTTGTGTAGATTTGGTTTTCTGTCACTTGACTAACACAGGTACACAGAGGCATTGATTGGATGTGGAGAAGAAAAGGGACTGAAATGTAGGTTGGCTTAGATCTCTTGGCAAGCTCATAGCCAGCTCATGCCTAATACACAAATCAACATGCAGCAGGCTCTCTGTCAAGCTGACCGGAACTCACACCTGTCAGAAATGCAGAATTTCAGAGGCTGGACTGACCCTTTCTTCATTCATTCAGGGAAAGTGGGCCCTGCCTGGCAACTTGGCCAGGTTCCCTCCTGCCCGCTCTTGGCTGTGAAATATATTGTTGCTTACCCTGGGGAGCCAGCTCAGCAGAGCAGCCAGGAAGCAAGAGGGCAGGCTGAGCCACTCCCCATCCTCACTGTGTCCTGGCAGACAGCTTGCCGTGCACCTCAGAATCCTCAGAATCCAGCACCCCTTATCCCAGCAGCTGGCTCTCCATTTGGGGACTTCTCTGAGGGCTTAAGACAATTAAAAATAATTCTTTGTGGGGACACAAAAGAGATTGCAGGTCATTAAATGACAGAGCGTCCTCAGAAAGCATCCAGCTGGGGTAGTAGGTGAGTTTGCTGGGGCTGCTATAACACAATGCCCCAAGTGGCTTAAAAAGGAAATTTACTTTCAGTTCTAGAGGCTGGAATCCAAAGGTCAAGGGTCAGCAGGATCGGCTTGCAGAGGGCCACCTTCTCACTCTTTCTTCACGCAGCCTTTCCTCTGTGCACTGCACCGTGGTGTCCCGGTGTTTCTAAATGTCCTCTTTGCAAAAGGATGCCCATCGCATTGTATCAGGATTCACCCTAACAGCCTCCGTTTAATTTAATCACCTATTTAAAGGTTCTATCTCCAAATATAGTCACATTCTCACGTACTGAGGCTTGGGCTTTGACATACGGATTTCGGGGGACACAGTTCAGCCCGTAGCAGGAAGAGTGAGCGAGTGTCTTCCTTCTCTTTACAGCTTCTACTCTTTCTCCCCATCTTGACTTCAAAGGGTGTGGAGTCTGCATGCTTTGTTTTAACTGATAATATCTTAGTCTCATCCTAACCAACTTTCCCAGTTGATTCTCAATTTATCCTCCCAGAAACAGTATGAGAGTACCATTTCCCCATCTTTGCCAACATAAAGGCAACAAATGTTATTTCATTCTTTTAATTTACATTCTGGGACTATTTTAATAAAACTATAAAACAACAGGTTGAAACAGCTCTCTTTCTCCTCTATTTTTTAACTGCTGCATAACATGCTATAGTATGAGTGTAGTAGTTATTTATTGCTGTGTAACAAGTTACTACCCCTCCCCCAACTTACCAGCTTAAAACAAGAAACATTTATCATCACAGTTTCTGAGGTCAGGGACCTGGAAACAGTCTACCTGGTGGCTCTGGATCAGGGGCTCTCATGAGGTTTCAGTTGGGCTGTGGCCAGGGCTGCTGTCACCTGAAGACTTGACTGGTGTTAAGAGACTGGCATGTAAGGTGGCTCACATACACAGCTGTTGGCAAGAGGACTCAGTTCTTCTCTATGGCACCTGCTCACAACAAGGCGGCTTCCGCAGGTAGACATGATGAGAGGAGGCAGGAGAAACGTTCTCACTCACCTGCTTCTGTGGTGGTTTTCTTTGCAGCCTTTCAGAGGCCACCCCCACCAATCATTGCAGATTGTTCATCGCAGGTCCCCTCACCGGGTGAATCGTCACCACCCAGCTCATCAATGCCCCTCCTGTTGCAGGCACAAGGAGTCTGCAAGGCCTCCAACTCCTTCCTGTTGAAGTCAGTTCAACCCAGACGTACCTGACCTTGATTAAGTAGAGCATGCTTCCAGCACAGAAACTCGAGGTGGTGACAGGTGAGTCTGTAGGCACAGCAGGGCCAAGGTTCAGAGAGGAAGTAGCACAGGGGGAATCTGTGTGTAGGTGAGAGCTAAGCACAGATGGTGGTGGGTGCAGATTGTAGATGGAGTCAGGCCCAGGTACATCTGAGAGCAGGCGGTAGTGGGTACGGGAGATAGGCAGCTAACGGTGCTACGGGTGCCACTCTGGTATTCAAGACTGCTTATGCATCCGTAGGACAGAGCTGTTTTGCAGAGAAACTTCCCTTTGAACCAGGAGGCATGAGTATTGAGCCTGCAAGCTCAATAACAATAGTGAACATTTAGTGAGTGCATATTAGTTGCTAGGCTCTGTATTAGCACTTTATATGCAGGCACTACCTCATTTAATTTCCCAGTTCTGTGGCGTGTATCCTGTCATTATCCCTTATTTTACAGATGAGGAAACTGAAGTGTCCTGGGTCACACAGCTAGGAAGCACTGAAACTGGAATTAAACCTGGGCAGTTTGCTTCCAGAGCCCATGTGATCAACTACTGTACTCCATTCTGCCTCTCAAAGGAGAGGCTGTTCAAAGGAGACAGTCACTCAGGACTTCAGGTTTGCAGCCATATGCAGGAGGCGCTGAGGGAAGGAGACCACGAAGGGAGTGAGCGCTGCCTCCATCAACTTCTCTCACAGGAGCTCTGGGTTGGGACTTAGCCTTCCTCTCTTCCACCTCCTATAACAACTGGGTGAGTGGCTGGGAGAGACTGCCCCTGACATACTGGTTTCCTTCCACAGCCAGCATCGACTAGGTCGCCCACAGAGGTTTGCTCAGCTGAAATGTGAATTTAACTTACCAGCAATATGCAATACCTTGGGCAAGTCACTCTCCTCTCTAGAGCTGTTTGACTTAGCAAACATAATGAATCCCACCCACTGACCTCAATGTTTTCCCCCTTTCCCTCCAATCCAGGAGTTCTCAATCCCAGCTGTTCATCAAAGCCATCTGAGGCCCTTTAAAAACTGTCCATGCCACCCTAGCTGGTTGGGCTCAGTGGATAGAGCCTGTGGACTGAAGGGTCCCGGGTTCAAGTCCAATGAAAGGCACATGCCCAAGTTGTGGGCTTGATCCCTAGTAGGGGGCATTCAGGAGGCAGCTGATCAATGATTCTCATCATTGGCATCTCTCTCTCTCTCTCTCTCTCTCTCTCTCTCTCTCTCTCTCTCTCTCCCCCTCCCCCTCTCCCTCTCCTTTCCTCTCTGAAATCAACAAAAATATATATTTTTTAAAATAAATGAAATAAAAAGTGTCCATGACTGGACCCTCAAATCAATTCCAAACAAAATGGGAGGGAGCATCGGGTGATTCTACTGCAGGACCAGGCTGAGGACTGCTGTCCTAACCGCCCCATTCCATTTCCACTCAAAGCCATGAACCAGGATCATTTATTTCTCTCCTTAAGCAAGACAAATCAGAAACACTTTATTGTGAATGATTGTAGAAGCAATTACTTTTTCCCAAGGCCATTTTTACCCAACCCTAGAAGAGATGTTCAGGGTTGGACAGGCAGATCCTCAGGCCCCCAAGCAGTCTGGCAGGCTGGGAGGAGGCACGGCACAAACTCCAGGGAAATTTCATAGTGATCGTGTCCATTCATCTCAGTGAGCACCGCATCAGTGGAGAGGCCCGGCCCGCCCGGAACACGAGCAAAACACTCATCAGTCAAGGCCGCCAGGCGGGGATTGAGCTCCACACTCAGCTGAAGCAGTTCCAGAATTTATAAATTCAACGCGATGAGTTTGTCCTGGGAAGTGTTGGCAGCTGGTAGATGGAAGCCTCTCACAGAGCCCATTTCTTATAAGGAATGGAAAATGAGAAATTTTGCTCAGCAGAAACAGGGGGAGTTACAAGGCGCCACGATTTAAGTCCTGGGATCTCTCCAGCCTGGAGACAAGTTTCCCAGACACAGACACCTGCTTGTCAAGTACAGGGACAAAGGTGAAATTATAGGTCCTAGAGCCAACGCCGCCCTTACCCTCACTCCCTGCGGGGCTGGCCTGGCCTCCCCATCTCTCTGGCCTTTGTCCTCCTGCTCTCTGCAGTGAGCACATCAGACCCAGGAGCACTGAGACTCCTCCAACCCAAAGCTCTTGGACTTCTCCCTTCCCCTACCCACTCATTCTGGAAAAATGAGCTTCATGGACAGTTTTACTCCTTAGAGACTTGCCCTATGAAACGCGATGAAAAGGCTGTCTGAAGAACCCGAGTTTTGTTGAGCATTTCTTTATTGCTGGAAGGAAAGGGTATGGCCCCTCCCCAGTATGATGGGTTCTGAGCCCTAGGTGGAGGGGTCTAGCTAGACCTCTGTTCTTACCCAGAATCCTTATGAGCACCTGGTCTAGCAAACCCCCACTCCCAACATTTTAAAGTACCATGTTCAAAAACACAAAAGACTTGAACAATTTTTTAATTAAGCAATAACTAAAGTGTAACCATAACAATTAACTAAGGAACGTGGCACTTTTTAATTCTGCAGTAATTTTGGATGAACAGAATTGCAGAGATGGTACAGAGAGTTCCTCGATGCTCTCATCACAGCTTCTCTCAGGTCCACATCTCACATAACGAGGGGACATTTGTCACAACTAAGGGGTTAATGTCAGGACATGCTGTTACTAAATTATGAACTATATTTGGATTTTCCTAATGTTCTGTTTCTTTACTCTAGTATCCACGTCATTATGTCTCCTCAGTGTCCTACCATCTGTGCCAGTTTTTCAGTGCCGGCTATTCTATATCAGGGCTTCTCAGCCCTGCCTGTCCACCAGAATTACCTGGGAAGCCTTTGAGAGGCATCAAGGCCAGAGCCACACACCAATCACATCAGAGGTGCTGGATGCAGAAAGGACCAGCATCATGTTCTCCTAGGGCTCCAGGCGACTCTGCTGTGCAGCAGCCGGAGTTGAGATATGGATACGGCTCTTAAAATATTGGACTTCCTACTGTCCAGCCAAAGTTCTTGGTGAAGGCAAAAGAATTTTCCTAAATTAAATTTTTAAAAAATATTTTTATTGAACTTCAGAGAGGAAGGGAAAGACAGAGAGATAGAAACATCACTGGTGAAAGGGAATCATTGATCAGCTGCCTCCTGCATACCCCCTCTCTACTGAGGATTAAGCCTGCAACCTGGGCATGTGCCCTAACTGGGAATCACCTATGATCTCCTGATTCATAGGTCAACACTCAACCACTGAGCCATGCCACCTGGACCTAAATTAATTTTTAATGACACATGAATATTTAAATACAATTTTTACAT
>PVJC01045565.1:0-13656 GCA_004026665.1 Murina feae | reverse complement strand
AGAAGGAGAGGCAAGAAAGAAAAGAAAGTGAGACTGGAGAGAAGGAGAGAATAGAGAGAGAGAAGGCGAGATGAGAGATATGAGAGAGAGAGCAATGCAGGAGAGACTAGAGAGAGAGAGAGGAAGGGGAGATTAGAGAGAAGGAGTAGAGAGACAGAGGAAGAAGAGACTAGCGAGAGAGTAGAAGGAGAGATGAGAGAGGCAGGAAAGAGAGACTAGAGAGGCTAGTGAGAGAAAGAGGAAGGTGAGACAGGAGAGAGAGGGGGAGGGAGAGGGGGAGAGGAATGAGAAACTAGAGAGAGAGAAGGAGAGATGAGAAAGAGGAAGAAGAGACTAGAGGGAAGGAGAGACTAGATGAGACGAGACGAGACGAGACGAGACGAGATGAGATGAGATGAGAGAGAGAGAGATATGAGAGAGGAAGGAGAGTCCAGAAAGGAGTGACAAGAGAGAAGGAATGAGTAGAGAGAGAAATGAGAGACTAGAGAGAGAGAGGAAAGAGAGACTAGGGAGAAGGACTGGAGAGACAGGAAGGAGAGACGAGAGATTGAGAAGGAGGAGAGATGAGAGAGAGTTGTGAGAGTGAGGAAGGAGCTACTAGAGAGAGAAGATAGGGAGAGACAAGAGACATAGAGTGAGGAGAGAGGAGAGAGGAGTGACTAGAGAGACAGGAAGGAGAGGCGAGAGAGAGGGAGAAGGAGATATGAGAGAAACTAGAGAGAGAAGAAGGAGAGTTAGAGCAAGGAGAGACGAGAGATGAGAGAGAAAGGAGTTACTAGAAATAGAGGAAGGAGAGATGAGAGAGACTGGAAGGAGAGACTAGAGAGAGAAGATAGGGAGAGACTAGAGAGAGAAGAGAGGAAGGAGAAGCGAGAGAAAGAAGGAGAGACTAGAGACATAGAGAAGGAGAGACGAGAGAGATGAAGGAGAGAGTAGAGAGAAGTGACTAGAGAGCGGGAAGGAGAGGCTTTAGAGAGAAGGAGAGATGAGAATCGAAGTTGTGACTAGAGAGAAGAGGAAGCAGAGACGAGAGAGATAGAGAGAGAGGGAGAGGTATGAGAGAGACAGGCAGGAGAGACTAGAGAGATGGGTGGGAGGGAAGAAGGTGAGGCTAGAGAGAGAGAGGAAAGAGAGACTAGGGAGAAAGAGAAGGAGAGATGAGAGGGACTGAAAAGAGAGACTAGAGAGAGAAGACGAGAGTAGAGAGTTAGAGCAAGGAGAGATGAGAGACCAGAGAGAGGAAGGTGAGGCAAGTAAGAGAGGAAGGAGAGAGGAGAGAGGAGTGACTAGAGAAGAGTAGAGAGAGGAAGAAGAGACTAGAGAGAGTGAGAAAGAGTATAGAGACAGGCAGGAGAGAGTAGAGAGAGGGGTGACAGAGAGGAAGGAGAGGCAAGAAAGAAAAGGTGAAACTGGAGAGAAGGAGAGAATAGAGTGAGAGAAGGAGAGATGAGAGAGAAGGAGTAGAGAGACAGAGGAAAGAGAGACTCGAGAGGCTAGTGAGAGAAAGAGGGAGAAGAGACTAGAGGAAGGAGAGGGTAGATGAGATGAGAGAGAGGAAAGAGAAACTAAGGAGAGGGGTGCGAGAGAAAGAGGGAGAGTCTAGAGAGGAGTGACTAGAGAGAAGGAGTGAGTAGAGAGAGGAAGGAGAGACTAGAGAGAGAGAGAAAGAGATGAGAGAGACAGGAAGGAGAGGCTAGAGAGAGCAAGGAGAGATGAGAGACCAGAGAGAAGAAAGAGAGGCTAGAGAGAGAGAAGAGCGGAAGGAGAGGCAAGAAAGAAAAGAAGGTGAGACTAGAGAGGAGAGAAAGAGAAGGAGAGATGAGAGAGATGAGAGATATGAGAGAGAGACATGCTGGAGAGACTAGAGAGAGGAAGGAGAGACTAGAGAGAGGAAGGAGAGACTAGAGAGAGGAGTGGCTGGAGAGAGGAAGGGGAAATTAGAGAAAGGGAAAGAGGTGAGAGAGAGTGGAAGGAGATACTAGATGAGATGAGAGAGAGGAAGGAGAGAGGAGAGAGGGAAGGAGAGAGGAGAGAGAGAGAAGAAGGAGAGATTAGAGACAGAGGAAGGAGAGACTGAAAAGAGAGGAGGGAGAGAGTGAGACAGACTGCAGTGAGTAAGGAAGGTGCAAAGAGATTCAGCCGGGAGTACTGTGGAGAGGGAGATGGCGGAAAGCAGGTGGAGATGGAGGGATTGTAGAGAGAGATAGGGTGGTGTTGGGGGGTGTGGAGAACAGGGATGGAGAGCCAAGTGGGGAGATAAAGGGCGAAAGGAGGCCAGACAGAGGGCTGGAGGAGCGTGAGGGGGGCTGAGGGGGAAGGGATGAGGAAGGAAGGGGAAGAGTGAGGAGTGGGAAGAGGGACCAGTGTGCGGAGGAGGCCTTAGGGAGGAGTGAGAGTACTTGCGGAGCTTCCTGTTGTCCCAGGTGCCACTCTCCGCATCTCCTGCTGAGCTGTAGCCAGGTGTGTCTAGGAACCCCGTCCTTTGGGTTTCTGTGCAGCCGTTATTACATAATGGTGATTGGCAACCTCATTTACTATGGCGTTTGACACCTTCCAGCCCCTCTCTTCCACCAGAAGTCAGAGTGGGGCTAAGTTCCAACCTCTAATCATGTGGTCAGGTCTGATGGTGACCAGCCCCTTTCCTTATGCAACTTCCAGAAGTCACCTCGTTAATAGAACAAACCTTAGTCTCAATTCTAGGTTAATCTAGGGAGTTGGAGAGCTGTGAGCCAGGAATTGTGGACAAAGACCAGATGTATTTCTTGTAGATAACATCATAAAAAGTCTAATCTACTGTTTGATATTGTCTAGTTAGATGCCACAAGACCAGTGCCCGTCACTGCTGCGTACTGATGGTTAGAGGAGGCGCGGGCTTTCGTCATCCTAGAGACAGTGCAGAGACAGGGACTGAGTGCATGAGCCACTATAAACACACTTGATGACAAAATGCAGTGAAGGTGCTGGTTGTTGTGTAAATTTCCCTGACGAATGACCCTTACAGCCGTGTGGTAAAATAACTTTCCACATGTCCTTTCTCTATCACCAAACGCTCATCATTCCAGAATGAATCGAAATAATGCCATTTCAGGGGTCAGTCTCATTCACGGATGTGACTGTGGACTTCACCCAGGAGGAGTGGGAGCAGCTGGACCCATCGCAGCGGATCCTGTACATGGATGTGATGCTGGAGAACTACAGCAACCTACTGTCAGTGGGTAAGGACAGCGTCCAGGCGTCACTGTTTACCTAGGAGCCCTTGTGTTCTTTCTCAGTTACCACAAGTATGAGCTTCTAATCACTAAGTGGTTTGGCCTCAAGCTTCACCTGTGACAGCTGAGAGTGAAGACTGAAGTTCTAAAGTCCAAGCAGTTAGAAGCTGTGATCAAACCAGATGTGATTTTCAAGGTGGAGCAGCCCAAGCTGTGTAGCAAAGTGCGAACTGCAGTTGAGAACTCTCTAGGGAAGGAGAATCAGAAGCTACTAGAAGTAATATCCCAAGGATTATGAATGAGTTAGTACTTTTGAAATATTGTTAAGACTTTCTTTCCCCAAATCCCTAAACCTTTAGAGACGGCTGCAAACAGGTGACCTATGTGCCCCAGATGTCTGAGTATTGTATATTTTAGCTCAGGGCCGTTGGCATAGTGGCCTCAGGAGAAATAGATTTTTCAGTGCAGGAGTGACATTGTTGTCCTAGACACAGATGGCAGCAGCATCACAAGTGTCAGGAATGACCAGTAATGCACAGAGGGAAGTGAAGGTTATACAAGACTTAGGTGAACGCTGGGCAATCTGAACCTTAAGATCCCATCAAATAAAAGACTGGTTTGGGTTAGAAATTAAGCCTTTTAAAAGGAGAGAGAAAAATAAGATTAATAATGAAAATACATTCTCTCTCCAACAGCTTCAATAGAAAGAAAGCAATGAGTCTTGTTGGGTTGGCTCAGTGGACAGAGCATCAGCCTGCGGACGGAAGGGTCCCAGGTTTGATTATGGTCAAGGGCCCTGGTTGGGGGCAACCAGTTGATAACGTCTCCTTGACATTGATGTTTTCCTCTGTCTCTCCCTCTTCCACTCTCCCTAAAGTCAATGGAAAGCAAATTCTCAGGTTAGGATTAAATTAAATTTTAAAAAAGAAAAAAGCAATGAAAGCAGCAGTAGCATTGAATCTATCAAAAGAATCTTGGGCCCTAACCAGTTTGGCTCAGTGGGTAGAGCGTCAGCCTGCAGACTGGAGGGTCTCAGGTTCAATTCTGGTCAAGGGCATGTACCTTGGTTGCAGGCACATCCCTGGTGGGAGGTGTGCAGGAGGCAGCTGATCGATGTTTCTCTCTCATCTATGTGTCTAACTCTATCCCTCTCCCTTCCTCTCTGTAAAAAATCAATAAAATATATTTTAAAAATATATATCTTGGGTCCTTGGATCAATTTTATGTTTCCTACAGAATATGAGTTTCTGAACATTTTCATTCACTTGCAAAGTCTTACTTTAAAGCAGCGATTTTCAGCCTTTTCATTTCATGGCATATAAATAATTTAGAAAATTCTATAGCACACCAAAAAATATTTTTTGCCAAACTGACAAGAAAAGGAGGGTAAAATTTTGATTCATTCACACCAGACGGCTATTGTTGTGTTGGCTGTTGTCATTTTTAAAGTTGACAATCTAAGGGAAAAGTGGTCAGTGCCCCTGACTAGGCAGTTTGCATGTTTTAAAGTTCTTGTGGCACATCCGTGTGCTGCAACACAGGGTGGGCATCGCTGCCTTAGAGACTGGAGCTCTTCAGTAGGATTGTTTTTGCAAAACAAATGCTGCCCATGGGAAGGGAGAAGGTGGGGAGAGAGCCTAGACGCATGTAGACGAGGTCCTGGTCCAGCCACAGTGGTGCAGCATCAGTGTGGGTTGCTAAACTCAGGTCTGCCTGTGTCCCTTCCTTTACCATCTTCATCTACTTGCTTGTTTGCCTTGGTGTTAGCTGTGCAGTGTCCCTGAGGACACAGTCCCCTTTGTCCCTGCAGTGCCAGCCTTCCCCCATATGTTTCCTGTTGCTGCGTTTTTTATTTCTCTTTACTCCTCTGTGGGGTCACTGTGTGATCTGGCAATGCTACTTGTGTTCACTGTCAGTTCCCACTTTTTTTTTTTTTGCTACAGGCTCTTTTCCCCCCTTTTCCTTTCAGAGTTTAAGAGCGAGGGCAGATTTGCACTGGGGACTACTTAATTCTGGAAGACTGGGTCCTGAACTAAAAAGGCAGCCCTAGGATGGGACATTTGTGGGACATTCTAGAACATCACAGCGAGAGGCCTGACGGAGTGTCCTTCCTGTGTTCTTTCCTAGAGGTGTGGAAGGCTGACGACCAGGTGCAGCGGGAGCACCGTGACCCCGAGGAGCAGGTGAGGCCATTCATAATCTGCAAGAACCAAACCCCAACTGAGGAAAGAAGTGATCTCTTTGAAAAATCATTCAATCTGAGCACAGACTTGGTTTCTTTAAGACAAGCGCCCTATAAATATGACTTGTATGAAAGAACTTTGAAATACAGTTCAGACTTACTTAACGGTGACAGCTATATAAGCAAGCAAGCTGATGAGTATAACGGATTTGGAGGAGCACTTCTGTCTCTAAAGCAAGAGAAAACCCATCCTGACATGGAATTTGCAGACTACAACAAAATTGGGGAAGCCTTCAGCCATAAAGAAGCCATTTTTAAGCATCAGAAAATTAGAAATTTGGTGCAGCCCTTCATTTGTAATTACTGTGACAAGGCTTTCTCCTTTAAGTCACTCCTCATCAGTCATAAGAGAATACATACTGGAGAAAAGCCGTATGAGTGTAATGTCTGTAAGAAAACCTTCTCCCATAAGGCAAACCTCATTAAGCATCAGAGAATCCATACCGGGGAGAAGCCCTTTGAGTGTCTTGAATGTGGGAAAGCCTTCACCCACCAGTCAAACCTCATTGTACACCAGAGAGCACACATGGAGAAGAAGCCCTATGAGTGCAGTGAGTGTGGCAAGACGTTTGCCCAGAAGTTCGAACTCACTACACACCAGAGAATTCACACAGGGGAGCGACCCTATGAGTGTAATGAATGTGCAAAAACCTTTTTCAAGAAATCCAACCTCATCATACATCAGAAAATTCACACGGGGGAGAAACGCTATGAGTGCAGTGAATGTGGGAAATCCTTTATCCAGAACTCACAACTCATTATACATATGAGAACTCATACAGGGGAGAAGCCCTACGAGTGTACAGAATGCGGCAAAACATTCAGCCAGCGGTCAACTCTTAGGCTCCACCTTCGAATCCATACGGGGGAGAAGCCATACGAGTGTTCTCAGTGTGGGAAGGCCTTCAGCAGGAAGTCCCGACTCAGTGTCCACCTCAGAGTTCATATTGGTGACAAACCCTGACCTGCAACGGTCAGACTGTGCAACACCCTCCCATCAGAACCCTTCCAGTGGTGGAGAAACCTGAGGTCCTGAAGGAGCATGGGAAATCATACTGAGATACCATCCATCAGCTCAGAACGTCAAAATAGGGTCCCCTGCAGACAACGGTCTACTGAAAGTTAGATGTGGTACCCAACTGAAGAACACATACCAAGAATACGTCCAACTGTAAATAGACATGTTAACTATTACAATGAGCTTTTTGAAACCTTGAATGAATTACTTAAACCTTGAATGAATTTAGGGATGAGATGGTCCGAAAAGCAACAGAAAGGATGTACAGACAGTACCTAGGGATAGAGTGGTTGTGTGTGATTATGCTACAAAACCACAAAAGTATATTTTAGATCTGCCCGTGTGAATGTAATGGTCACTGGGAGTTTGAAATTCCTCTAATAATTAGGACATATCAAACAAGATTTTCCATATTAGTTATGTGTTTTTTTACAACTCAGTATGCATTCCAGGTGACATACAGAACAGGGTTTAAAGTAGCATGTAACACATTTTCTCCTGCTCCTGGCATATAGAGGTTGGTGTGGCCATCGTTAATGAGCCGCCTCTTAAGAACCAGAGACAGTGGTGAAGTTTTAACCTGCTTCAGGGCTTGCTGAAGCATTTCTACAAGGATCACTTATATCATTATTCAAATTGAGATAATTAGGAGGAGGTTAAGAGTGAGAGGAGGGCCCTGACCGGTTTGGCTTGGTGGATAGAGCGTTGGCCTGTGGACTGAAGGGTCCCAGGTTCCATTCCAGTCAAGGGCATGTACCTTGGTTGTGGGCACATCCCCAGTGGGAGGTGTGCAGGAGGCAGCTGATCGATGTTTCTCTCTCATCGATGTTTCTAACTCTCTATCCCTCTCCCTTCCTCTCTGTAAAAAATCATTAGAAAATTTTTTTTAAAAGTGAGAGGAGGTAGCATGGGCTGTGTTACCCAGGATGCACCACAGGTAAAAATGGGTTACAGAGAATATCCACATCCATCATGCTGGCGTTTTCTACTAGCTGTTTACACACAAATGCATGTCAGTTACCAAAATGTTGTGTAAGCCCAAAACCACTTGTATTTTTTGTGTTTCCTCGATTCTCTTAATAGTTTATGAATTGTCTTGTAAAAAATGGTAGGATGTGTGTGCAGTGCACACGTCAGTCACCTTTCAGAGACTTTAAAGGGAAACTTACTTTAAGAAAACTGGCACATGCCTTGTTGCTTTTTAAAATGTCTATGTGCATAGTCCACTTCAGAGAGACACTTTGCATATTCTGTTTAGGGGACACACTTCTACTTCCTTGAGTTTCACTATCACCAGCCTAAACCTTTCCCTTTGGAATCTGACTTTGTGAACCTTTCATGGAAAGGCATATCGCACACTAACAGTTTATAAATTACACTGTTCAGTGATCTCTACTCATCTATTGTATAACTCAAAGTGATAGCATCTTAGGTTTGATTTCAGATTCACAAGTTCTTTTTCCTCCATCTAAATCATGCATTAGAATTGTAAATGGCAACCCAAACTGGCTTTTAAAATGTTTTGAAGACCATTGATGTGCTGTGACTATACTAGTGTATGAATGAGAGTGACTCTGAACAAATTCGCTAAAACATCCACAGTCCGGTAAGTCTTTAAGTTGTCATCTGATCTACTAACAGCCAGGAAGCAGAGGAGGTTAATTTCATCCTCTGCTGTTAGAGTAAACTGTGAGGGCCGCCTTGGGAGTCACTGTGACTCTGTCTTTAACTTTAAGAACATACATATTCTTCCACCCAGCACTCTCATGTTTGGGAACCTATCTCTGAGAAAAAAACTGAAGTGCCAGTACATGAGATAATGTTTATCAGTATGTATTGTGTATTTTGGTAAGGACAGAAGGAAACAGTGTAAATGACCACCAGTGAAAATTATGGAACAAATTGTGGCAAAATGGATCATGGTTGATGGCATTCTACAGAAAACGTGTAGGAGCAGCTCCTCCAGGTCAGATGAGGCAGCAGGAGGAGAGAGTATATACCACATTTTCTAAATAAAGATAAAGATCTAAGAACCCCGTGTGTGTGTGTGTGTGTGTGTGTGTGTGTGTATGACTTCATGGGCCCAGAGAACAAGATTCTCCTAAGTCAGAAATAGAATTGGAAAGTTGTTCATGCATTCCTCAGTCCCTAAATTAACACTCATACTAAGACCACACATAACCCATTCAAACGGGCACGTTAAATAACACAAGTTAACACCACCATCCAAGGCAGGCTCTAGCTGTCATGGCTGTGTTGAGCTTTTTTCAACAAAAGTACGTATTTGATATTCATTGTTTACTCCATGGAAACTTTATATAAAAGGAAAACCAGCAAAAATTTTTTAAAAATGCAAGGAATGTCAGGTTATTACTGTAAGTTATAAAGTCCAAACGCTTCGTGAACACATACCCACCCTTACAACGGCCAGTGTGATCACAGCTATGAGTACTCTCTCGAACTGTTTGCTCCCAGGGCCTGGAAATTCAGATCAGAACCTCCAGTTGTTTAAGTGTCTTATCATCCAAAGTGGTTTTAGAGGAAACTTCTGAAGACAGATCCTGTAGCCTGACCCTAGGGCTATGTTTCTTACATCTCAGCCCTGAGGCCAGAGGCAGTGCTGTTTGCACAAGAAAACTCAGGTCACAGGTGTTCCCAGACTCACCTGGACCTGTCAGACCCCAAAGCCACACCCACTGCGCTGGACTCTGGGACCTGTTCTTACTCTACTGATATTTTCATTTTGGAGATTTTCTTTCTATTTCCATAGATATTTCTTACAACCAAGGTGCTGAAATATTTTTGCTTTTTCACATTCTTTTATGCTTTTTAAATCTAAAGTTGGGGATTATTGATAAAATTCTCATGTGGATAAATCTTGGTGAGTGAGGACTGGTCAGCCATATGGGAGATAAGGTGACGAATGACATTCTAGGCAAGAGGTACAAAGCGTGCAAAAACAAGGAAATGTTAGATGCCGGATCCTCAGTGTGGGGGACTCGGTGGCCTCATATCACTTTGCTCAGAACTACAGATGCTGTAATGTTGAAAATAAAGCCAGACTTGTCTGTGATGAGGACCCAGCTAGGGGCAGGGCTGGAGCTGGCTGTGGTCAGCTGGCTTGGCTGTACCGGGTACTGGAGCAGCCTGAAGAATGGGCACAGGCCTGAACAAGGACAGGGCAGCTGAGGGGTGCCTTGCTGAGACAAACGGTCGTGATGGAGTGGGTAGATCAGGAGCAGGTGAAACATGACCTCAAACTAGTGAGGATGCTCAGTATGGCTCCCCGGTGGCCTCAGGAGGCAAGCACATTTGACCACACCCTGAGTGGGGTGTGTTAATAAAAACATTCACCACATGAAGTAGTAACAGCTACCTCAGCACTGCTGTTAGTGACGATGTTTACAGCTCGGCTTGTTCAGCCATTGATAGTGCGCTTTCACGTTACATGCACAACAGTTCAGCAGTCACATCACCCATGAAGGAAGTTCATTCTTTTTTAAAAAATATATTTTGACTTTTTACAGAGAGGAAGGGAGAGGGATAGAAACATCGAGGAGAGAGAAACATCGATCAGCTGCCTCCTGCACACCCCCTACTGGGGATGTGCCCACAACCAAAGTACATGCCCTTGACCGGAATCGAACCTGGACCCCTCAGTCTGCAGGCCAACGCTGTATCCACTGAGCCAAACTGGTCAGGACAGTTCATTATTCTTGTGTCTAAATGAAGAAACAGGTTCAGTGAGGCTAAGGAATGTGCTCAAGTTACATGAAGTGGCACAACACAAGGGTACGAAGAGTCATAACACCGTAATCCAGAGCAACCCCTGGGGAAGGGAAATCATGGAAGCCAATAGGTAAGTTAAAGTGGAACTCTAAAAATGCGTTTAACCCAAAAGAAGGCAAGAAAGGAGAGAGGAACGAGAAAAGTGTGTGTGGGGGGGTAATGTATATGGGGGCAAACAGAAACAGAAAAATGGCAGACCAAATGCTCTGTAAGAGTCTTTTTTAAAAATGTATTTTTTTATTGATTTCAAAGAGGAAGGAAGAAGGCTAAAAAGATAGAAACATCAATGCTGAGAGAGAATCATGCACAGCTGCCTCCTGCACTCACACTGCCCACACTGGAGATAAAGCCCACAACCTGGGCATGTGCCCTGACTGGGAAGCAAACCATGACCTCACAGTTCACAGGTTGACGCTCAACCACTGAGCCACGCCGGCCGGGCTGTAAATCTTTTTTAATATAAAGACACAGATGTGTGGAAGGGAAAAAGACTACCTGTGACCAGTCAGCCTAGGAGGCTTGGAGAGGCACTGCCGATACCAGATCAAGTAGACCTCAGGACAGACCTCCCTGAGAAAAGGGTGGGGGGGGCTGATTCAGGGCCAGTGCAGAAAGGCAAACAGGTATGTGCCGAATAACAGCTTCAAAACACCAAGCAAAATTGAGCGGATTTAAAGGAAGGAAAGCCCACAAGCACAATTGGACATCCCAACACCTTCGGCAACGGGCAGAACTAGACGAAAATTCAATACAGACAGAACCTGTGAACACACAGCTGCCACCGTCGTCCAACTGATGGCACGGGTGCCACCAGGACGCATCCTCCCCAGTGCGCACGGCACATGCACCCAGACAGACATGCGGGCCACACAAGCCTCAAAGGCTGGAGGAGTTGGAATCATACCGCATGTTCTCCGACCAGCAGGTTTCCATTAGGAACCAGTAACAAGGTAGCTGTAGTCTAGGCACCTGACGGGTGGGGTTTTTATTGTAATACACATGACTGACAAAATTTTGAGACGTCCACTTCCAACGCTATTTGGAATAAACATATTGCCAGCCACACAATTCAGTAAAGAGCCAGGCTCCTGTGCTCCCACCCTCCACAATCTTCCTTTGTTTTCGAGATCTCTGGATGACCATGTGACTGATTATTTTCCCCTTAGCGTTCTATAATTCCTGCTTTAAAAGAAAAAAAGTTTTTATTGCTTTTTAGACAGGAAGGGAGAGGGAGAGAGAAACATCCTTTGGCTGCCTCCTCCACGCCCCCTACTGGGGGCTGAAGCCTGGGGATGTCCCCTGCGCAGGAATTGAACCGGCCACCTCCTGGTACATGGGGCGATGCCAAACCAACTGAGCCACACCGGCCAGGGCTATTCCTGCTCACTTTAAAATTCACCAATAAAGAGTGAGTCTTCACAACCCTAGGCCTCTACCCTAACAACAGCAGAGTCCCAGGGCCACAATCTCTCTCCCCCCACAAACTCACCTTGTGGCCGTAGACCTGCAGAGTACCCACCAGAACCTTTGAGTACTAAACCTTTGTGTGTGTGTGTGTGTGTGTGTGTGTTTCTTCAGTTTCCCGATGTTATTGCTAAGGGCATCTTGCAATTATAATACGAACCACAAGGGCCAGTCCAGCCTCAATGTTGGTTCTGAGCACTTGGGGGGGCGGGGCGGTGAGTGTCTCTAGCCAATGGCATCACTGTGCTACCCAGTGTCTGTCCCCAGATGTCACTGCACCAAGAGCAGCACGATTAAAGCTATATGGGGAGAACCAAGATGGTGGCATGAGGTATATACCTAAATGCACAGCCTCCACACCTACATTATAGAAATACAACTATACAGATAAACGGCCATCCTCCAGAATCAAGGGAGGGGAAGCTTTACATCTAGAAGGCAAGAGGAGGGGAAGCTTTACATCTAGAAGGCAAGAGGAGTGCTTTGAGACTGAATAGAAGCTCCCAGCGCCCAAACTGAAAGGTATGGACGCGCGAAACGGAGGCGGTGGCGCGGCGCGGGTGAAAGTGTGGCAGCTGCGATCGGGTCCGCGGCTTGGAAGATTATAAACTCCCAGGTCACACTGAATGCAACGTGGGCTGTAGGGCAACGGGGCGGCAGAAGCCCAGTGGCGTTCTAGCACTGCTATTCGCAGCGATCACTGACCCGGAGATTCGGGGACTGAGAATCGTGCGCAGACCCCAGGGCTTGGAGACGCCAAACCCGGTGGAGACTGCAGCATCAGCAGAGGGGACGCCATTGTGAGTCGCTCCACCCCTGGTGATTCTGAGACCCCGCCCCACCCCACCTACAACCCTGCCCAAACTGTGCGCCTGCCTGCCTGCAGCATAACCTAAGGGTCTGCAACTGGGACAGAACTCCAATAGATCCAAACTCCAAACAACGAGGAGAAAGGCCTGCAGGTCATTTCCCCCCAGTGATACCTCCCAGTGATAACTACAACAAGACTGTGCATCCAGCCTTCAAAGGCGTACAACAAGAGTGTCCACCCTAGATGATTGGGGAGGCTGAATCACTGGGCCCTATATAGGACACCTAGCACAGAAAGCCAAAATGCGGAGACTAAGAAACAGATCACAAAAGACAAATGGAGGAACGCAAACGACTGGATATAGAGTTCAAAACCACGGTTATTAGGTTTTTCAAGAAGTTTCTAGAGACTGCTGATAAATATAGTGAGACCCTCGAGGATATGAAAAAGAACCAGCTAGAAATTAAGCATACACTGACTGAAATAAAGGATAATATACAGAGATCCAACAGCAGACGAGAGGATCACAAGAATCAAGTCAAAGATATGAAATATGAAGAAGCAAAACCCACCCAGCTAAAAAAGCCAAAACAAACAAACAGACAAACAAACAAAAAATCAAAAAGTATGAAGATAGTGTAAGGAGTCTCTGGGACAACTTCAAGTGCACCAACATCAGAATTATAGGGGTACCAGAAGAAGAGAAAGAGCAAGATATTGAAAACCTATTTGAAGAAATAATGACAGAAAACTTCCCTCACCTGGTGAAAGAAATAGATTTCCAAGTCCAGGAAACGCAAAGAACTCCAAACAAAAGGAACCTAAGAAGGACCACACCAAGACACATCATTATTAAAATGCCAAGAGCAAAAGACAAGGAGAGAATCTTAAAAGCTGCAAGAGAAAAGCAGTTAGTTACCTACGAGGGGGAACCCATACAACTATCAGCTGATTTCTCAACAGAAACTCTGCAGGCCAGAAGGGAGTGGCAAGAAATATTCAAAGTGATGAACAGCAAGAATCTACAACCAAAATTACTTTACCCAGCAAGGCTATCATTCAGAATTGAAGGTCAGATAAAGAGCTTCACAGACAAAAAAAAGCTAAAGGAGTTCATCACCAC
>PVJC01045564.1:0-13655 GCA_004026665.1 Murina feae | reverse complement strand
CACACACACACACACACACACACACAAAAGGCGCCTGACAGACTGGGGCCATCATAGGACATCCACTGAGGGGTCCTAGACTGTGAGAGGGCACAGGCCGGGCTGAGGGACTTCCTCCACCCCGAGTGCACAAATTTTTGTGCACTGGGCCCCTAGTATATGTATAAAAGTCTAAACGACCATTATGACCAAACGGTCGGAACAACTGGTTGACTAGTTGCTATGATGCACAGTGACCACCAGGGACCAGACATTCAATGCAGAAACTGCCCCCTGGTGGTCAGTGAGTTCTTGCAGCCAACCTCCTGTGGCTGGCCAACCTTCTGCAGCCTCTCCAGCTGGCCAATCTCCCAGGGTCATTCCCCCTGGCTGGCTGGCCCCCTGATAGGCCTTGATTGCTGGCCAGGCCAAGAGACCCCACCTGTGCACAATTTCATGCACTGGACCTCTACTATCTCAATAAAATGGAAAAACCCATTTAAATATAAAATAAATATCATGGAGTCAATTTATTTTACTCCTTTTCTCTCACATACCATAATAAACGTATTAGCAAATTCTGTTGGTTCTATACATCCATCTGACTTCCTCCACCATTATTTCAAGTCGCTATCATCTGTCCCTCAAAATATGATGAAAGCCTCTTATCTGACTTCCTTGCTTCTATTCTTGCCTTGATGCAGTCTATTCTCAACTGAGTATCCAAAAACAATTATTCTAAGATTTAAGTCATATCATGTCACTTCCCTACTCAAAGCTTTCATTGGCTCCTCATTTACTCAGAAATTTACAAACCACAGTTAGCCTTGGCCATCCATCCTCTACTACTCTATCCTCTTTTCCACTCTCCTCCAGGCTGGCCTCCTTATTTCTTACCGAGTATAATGCTTCCTTTGTACTTGCTATCCTCTCAATCTAGAGTGCTCTTCCCCAGGATATAGGACAATTTCTGAAGCTTCCATTTGGTCTTCCCCATATGTTAGCTCTTAACCTGTAAGCCAAAAAAACAATGTCAAAGTGCTACCAGCTTCCAAGTATGTTTATTCCAATTAGACCTTTTTTTTCTTCGAATAAAAGCATTTAGAGCTAGACATTTCCCTCTAAACATTGCTTTACTTGCATCTTACAATTTTGCTGTGTTTTGTTTTCATTATCATTCAATTTGAAATATTTCCTACATTCTATTGTTATTTAATATTTGACCCATGGATTAGTTAGAAGTGTGTCCATTCCAATAAAGTATTTGAGAAATGGGGAAATGACCACTAAGTGATTTTAGGACCTTCTGTGAGCTAGACTTGTCCAGGACTCCACTCCAGAATGTCCCTTCCTGCTCTAGCGGTGTGGCTCAGTTGATTGGAGCCTCTTCCTGTACACCCAAAAGTCACAGGTTTGATTACTGATCAGGGGACATGCCCAGGTTATGGGCTTGATCCCGTGTTGGGGTGTGTAGGGGAAGCAACCAATTGATGTTTCTCTCCCACATCAATGTTTTTCTCTCTCTTTCCCTTTCCCTTCCTCTCTCTAAGGGGAAAAAAAGAATGGCCCTTCTCTGTTGCACCTAATCAGCATAACCGGGCACCCTTCCAAATCCCAAACAAGAAAAGCCTTTACAAAGTGGATTTTTATAACTTGGGCTTATAACTTATGGCTTCCCTATACCTCTTTATAAAATGGAAGAAGTGATGGTACTAATCTAACACCACAGAGAAGGAATTGAGAATCAATCATTCTATTACAATTGAGTCTTTGAGTATAACTACTACATCAAGGTCAATTATAATCAGGAGTATTTTTCAGATATGTTTCTGAGATTGAAAGTTAATGGTATTTGCATATGAGAATATATTCATAAATATAACAACTTAATACTTGAAAACCTAAAACTGAAATGAAAGTTTATTAACACACAACAGTATTGGCAGCATTTGATGGCAGAAGTAGATTCCATACTTGGATGCAATGTGAAGACTAATGGGAAAGGACACTAATTATAGGAAGTGAGGGACAGGGAAGTGGTCAAGGGGAAGCTCAGAGTGGGCATTCAAAAGAACAGACTATAGGCAGTTACAGAAGGAATGGTAGTCCTTGCCACTAGGGAATTACATCAAATACTTGATATGGGTCTGGGCTTCCTGTGGTCACATAGGATAGGATCTTGAGTCTTTTTTTTTTTAAAGAATTTTAAAATGCCATTTTTAATGTTGCACTATTCACAAACATTTTATAAAAAAGATATGTTGATATTGATTTTACAAAGACAGAGAGAGAGAGAAACGTTGATGTAAAAGAAAAACATTGATTGATTGCCTCCTGCACATACCCCGACTGTGGATCAAACCCACAACGTGGGTATGTGCCTTGACCATGAATTAAACTGGCAACCTTTTGGTTCATGAGACAACACTCAACCAACTGAGCCATGCTGACTAGGACATGAGTCTTTTTTAATTTTTTAATAACAAAGTAGGCAGTGATCCCAAAATGCCAGAGAAGGTGAGACATGAAACTATGCTTTCTGTCTATGAAACTCAATATAATAAATTTCATCAATGGACCACTTTCCTAGTTTGAATACTTACATTGCAAAGTAGGCATTAATATATCCATTTTATGATGAGAAAACTGTAGTTCTAAGAATCAAATGATTACATTTATTTTAAAAAGGAAAGGAATTAATTGTGAGCTTTGTTCTGTTTTGTCTGATGTCAATTCCTAAAATATCCTCATTATAGTACACTGTTCTGACAGTACAGCTCACCATGGAAAGGTCATAAACTACATCTAACTTCAGTTTTTCAAGACCTAATGCTATTATCAGAAGTAATGACCAGTGATAAGATGAAATACCTAGCTCCAAGAAATGTCAGATAATATATTGTTCTTGAGAGATTTTTTAACAGAGCTTAAAACTGTTTTTTTCCATTATTTTTTTACAAAGAAATTATATTTAGTGTTAACTATTTTACTTAGATTTTCGTGCCCTTGCAGAAAAAGTTTGGAAATAAAATTTAAAATGTGGAAAAGTTTTGATAATTTATGAATAAAAGAGAACAGAATATTTGAAAAAAGTACAGTTACAAAGACCATGACTTTTTTCCTAATTCAAACAAAAATTTCATAAGCCAGTGTGACTAGAAATATATATCCCCCCCACCCCACTATCATTAACATCTTTTCCTTTTCTTAAACATGAAAACTAAACTTAACTTAAAGTTCTGGGTTTGGGTTTTTGAGGCTGGTAGCTTCTTTCATGATGACTGCCTGACCAATCAGGCACAGAAATAATGGCCTCAATAATTAGTTAATTGCAACACACTCGGGGAATAGCAGGGCAATTGAAACGCTTCTCTCTCATTCTGAGGGTGAAGCATGCTGATTGCACTTCTAATTAGCCAATTAAAGGTGCATTCTCCTCATTGGGCATTTTAAGCTCACTAGGAATTTAATTTCAAAATGCTGAATGAGAAATGAGTTCAAGCAGTAGTTTCTGTATTCCTTAAAGTCAGTTTATTTTTTAAGTTCTTATTTAAATTCTAAAGTGGGTAAAGAGTTAAATATTTTAAAAAATAAGTCACAAAAAAAAAGACAATAAAAATAAATATTGCACTTCTGGATGGCAAAGAAATAGTTTCAAACAGAAGACTATTTGTAAGAAAAGACTGACTGATGTGACAAAACAAGCTTTATTTATTTTTTGCCCTTTTATCCCAACATATTAAAAACATATTCATGTACATAACAGGGTACCTGGGAAATGAGATTCACATATATGAACAAATAGGAACATTTCAAGATAATCTATGACTAAATATCAAACTAAGTAGCTATACTAATATGCAATATGCAATATGCAAATTGGTTGGGATGCCCTCACACAAAGACCAAACAGCAGGAGGCGTGAGGTGACCAGGCCAGCAGGGGGGACAGTGAGGGACAACCAAACAACTAAACAGCAGGCTGCATGGGGCAAACAGGCCGGTAGGGGGGCAGTAAGGGGTAACCAGGCCAGTGGAGGAGGCAGTTAGGGGCAACCAGGCTGGTGGGGGGGAGGCAATGAGGGGCAACCAGGCTGGCGGGAAGGGGGGCAGTTAGAAGTGATCAGGCTGGTGGAGGGGAGAAGTTAGGGGTGATCAGGCAGGCAGGCAGAGGCTGTTAGGTGCAATCAGGCAGGCAGGCAGATGAGTGGTTAAGAGCCAGCAGTCCTGGATTGAGAGAGGGATATCCAACTGCCGGTTTAGGCCCGATCCCTGAAGGGTCCCAGATTGGAGAGGGTGCAGGCTGGGCTGAGGGGACTCCTTTCCCCCTGTGCATGAATTTTGTGCACTGGGCCACTAGTTGATATCATATTGACTGTGATTGTCAGAAAAGACAGGCCCATTAGGGATGAAGGGTCAAAGAAAATCTTATAGTGAAGATGGAAATTGAGTATAGTCTTTGGAGTTGTATGTAAGTTGGATAGGCAGAAGAAGGGAACAGAGAATTCAAAAGGGGATTACTATGAATGAAGGCAGTGTGAAAGGAGTATATGGCATGTATGGGGCACAGTAGTATAACATAGAATGCATGTAGATACAGTGTGGTCCAGTAGAAAGAGTACTGAGCTGAGTACCATTAAACCTCTTGAATTCAAACCCCATTTTACCTCTATTTCTTTGAGGGTCTTGGCAGTCACAGAGGTTGTTAATATGTATTAATAAGAGATGGTAGAGTATCTTGAGGCTAGCAGTAATATAAAGCCATTATCTCTACTGCCTATGAAGGAGAAAGGAAAGAGAATGGTTTTGAGAAACCAGAGAAAACTGTGGTATGAGCTGTAACCATATTTCCTTTGTGTTTTATGACCAGAAACTAGGGTCTTCAGTAGGGGAAAATAGCTACTGTCAACCTGTGGGCAGGAAGGAAACCTGGGAATAAGTCCCTCTCTTCTGCTCTGTAATTTCCTCTTTTTCTCCCACATTGACTTAAAACAACTGGGAGCTGGAAAAGAAAGAAAATTGACTTACATGGTCCATGGAGGCCAGCTGCCCAGGATGAACAGAAAGGTGGACAAGGATGGAGAATGGATTTGGAGAGCAGTGGAAATATCCAGACCAACACTCACTAGTTATTTGACCTTTACCAAAACACTTACCCACTTGGATATTTATTCTTCCCATCTATCCTATATAATAAAAGGCTAATCTGCAGATTGACCGGTCATTATGATGTGTACTTACCATCAGGGGGCAGACGCTCAATGAAAGAGCTGTCCCCTTGTGGTCACCACAGGGAGAGCACCACTCAGCCAGAATCTGGGCTCATGGCTAGTGAGCTCTGCGGCGGTGGTGGAGAGTAGGCCTAAGCCATCAGTTGGACATCACCCGAGGGCTCCCAGACTGCAAAAAGGTGCAGGCCGGGCTGAGGGACTCCCTACCCCCCACATCCGAGTGCACAAATTTTGTGTACCGGGCCTCTAGTATTATTATAAAACACTAGTATAACAGTTATATTGGGGAAAAGTAAGAGGCAAAGTTAAAGATAGAAAGTTTAGCCATATACTATTTTTCAAGAACCTAAAACATCTGAAAGTATGGGGTAACTATCGCCATACAAAGAGCAGCTTCAACAATAGTTTAGATTTTATAATCTCTGTTTCTTTTCACCCTGTGAGATATTTTATGTGACAGCTTATTCCTTGAACTTAAGAATGGATCTGGAGAGTATTATGCTAAGTGAAATAAGTCAGTTAGAGAAAGACAAATATATAATTTCATTTATATGCAGAATCTAATGAACAAAATAAACTAACAAAGCTGAGACAGAGTCATGGATGCAGAGACTGAGAGCTGCCAGAGGAGAAGGAGTAGGTAGCTGGGTGAGAAGGTGAAGGGATTAAGCAAAGAAACAAAAAAGAAAGACTCATGGACATAGACATCAGAGTGGTGATTGCTAGAGGGAAGGGGTGAAGGGAGGTAGGAAAGGGTAAAGGGGGATGAATGATGATGGAAGGAGGTATGACTTGGGGTAGTAAACACAGAATACAATATACAGATGATGCATTGTAGAAATGTGTACATGAAACCTATATAATTTTATTAACCAATGTTCCCCAATAAATTAAATAAATTTTTAAAAAATGCAATTCAAATCAAACTTCAGAAATCATGGAGGGAAAAAGGCATTTTGAGCATATGATGATACTTATTTCCTTTTTTTAAAAGTCTGTATCAGTTATCCAGTGGTAAATAATTCCTTTGTCAATTTACTTTGGTTAAAGAAATATATTGTGCATTTGTGAAAATTTCAGAAAAATAAGTTTTTACATGTGCTAATTGTTTGGAACTATGTTGTAACTGAAGAATGCCATTTTACAAGTGTTGTTAGGCATTCTCACGCTTACCTTAAGATTGCTCCCTTTCCTGGATATATAGTGCCTTCTGAGCTGCTGGAGCACTGGGTAGCTGGGGATGCATACTGTAAACAGGAGGAGGTGCATGAGAATATTACAGATGCCCCCCTCCCCCCCCCCCCCCGTTGACTCCTCTACCCAGTTCCCACGCCACCCCAGGCCTTCACCACCATATTGTCTGTGTCTATAGGTAATGCATATATAGGCATATAAGTTCTTTGGTTAATCTCTTCCTACCCCCACCCCCTTTCCCTCTGAAATTTGTGAGTTCTGATCACCGCAGTTGGCTCAGGAGTTATAATCCATCTCACACCACAGACAGGGCAGTCACCATGCCTGCAACAGTCCCTAACTATCAGAGGCAGCAGCCACTGGGCTTCAGCTGACACTTCATCACAATCAACCATAGGTGATGACGTGATTAACTGTGATGCCACCGCACACACGGATTACTAGTATCTTGTTTTCCTTTGGTGAATAGCACAGCACTATGCTCAAGTTCAAGATCGTGACCAAACTAATAAAGCCCAGCACTGAAGGGCCATCTCCTGGGACCGTATCAGTCTTGATCCCACCAGTTTCTGCATCAGAAATTACGTAGTTAGAATAGAGAAAGTTTCATATGAGAATTATTAATTATAACAAGAGATTGCCTCCTCAGGGATAAAAAGAACTCTGAAGAATGCAGGAATAGCATGTATAGAGACCAGCGACTGCCCCAGGGCTGAGTCAGAGCATCTGGGGAAAGAAAACAATTTGAAACTCACTCCCTCCCCCAGAATGAGACTCAGACCTCATTGGAGATGGTGAGTGAGGCCACTGGATGTCACAAAGACGTTCTTAGATGTCATGTTGGCAAAGTGTTTTGGAAGCTGTCTTCCAGGGCCCTGAGGAAGGCTCTGTGGGGAGATGCCGTGCTGGTGATATTAGCTGGGAAACATCTGGTGTTCCTGGGGAAGACCTTCCTAAGGAGGTTTCATGCTGTGGAACTTGCTGGAAAGCTACTCAGGAGGATGGTGCACCGAGAAGTAATACTCTAGCTTATCCAGGGAAGGTGCCCATAAGAAGTCCCACAGAAACTTACTTTGGTTGAACACTGCTGAGTGTCCCACATGCTTCTGGCCAGTGAGGACTGCAAGCGCAAGACCAAAAGAGCCTAAATACTTCCCTCGCTCCTCCCCTCCTTTCCTTCTCCTCTAACCCCACCTCTACCATCTCTCCTTTCTCACTTTTAACCTGGTGACTCTGTACTCCTTTATCCAAAGGTAGTTTATTCAAAAGGCTCGGGACACTTCTGTGAGTCCATGCCAGTTGTTTATCACTTTCCTATAAAGATATTAAGACACCTGTTTCAACTATGAAAAGCAGGGTTGATTTGTAGTTAGTCCTTGTACTATAGCTGACAGCAAATAGGACTGAAAAATAGACAGCATAATGTATTGCATTAGGAGATTAGTTTGTCTCTCTCTCCTTGTACTTTGGATCTTGTTGTCTTATTTGAAGTTATACATAAAAAGCAGCCTTTCTGCAATGATATTTCCACAAGTGAAAAGAACACGAAGCCAGGAGACGCTGTACCTAGATTCTACCATCGTTATTCAAATAGGAATTTATTAATTTTTTAATAAAAGGTTTTGAGTGTTTACTTGGAGCCAGCCACTGTGCTAGGGCTGGATATTTGTGTCCTACATAGGACATCATTCTCCTCAGCTACCTCATGGTCCTGAAAATGATACACAATGTCCCATTGTAAAGAGTCCTCATAAAAATCAAATTAGATAATGGATCGTAAGCCTTTTGAAAAAGATAAGAAACCCGACTCTATACTAATATCGATATCACAGTCATCACAAACCCAGGATGGCAATTAACTTACTGTGTCTTTTATTCCTTGGCATCTGGGCTAAGTGATTCAGGTAAGACCGAAGCATCTGCATTCCTAAAGAATGTTTCCCGTAAATTGACAAGCGTTAAAATTAACCTGTGAAGTTAATTTCGGTGTCTGACAGGGATGGCTTTTGGCTTTATGCAGTTATGTTCTGGACCAGATGAGGTCTTCCTTTTATTAGTTATGAGTCATAGGGCAAGCATGGTGTTGCACCGTGAATACTAAATCAGGGTTAAGGAAGCGGAGTTGCTTCTGGCTTTGCAAAAAACACACCTTTGTGGCGTATCTTCTTTGGTTGTTTATTGTGAATGATGGCTGCTCAGGGGGCAGCCAATCTCTCAAATGCTTGGTTCCTGGTTCTGCTGTGACTGTCTCCCTGTCGTTTCTGAGGCTTTGGCTTCCAGAGTTTTGACAGGGTGCCAGATCTCCTTCATTAGTTCTCTCTCCTCTCTCTGTCTCTCTCTCTCTTTTAATCACAATCTCACTAGCTCTCCAGGAGGATTGCATCATCCACAGTTTTGGGTGCTGGGTAACTGCTCATGTCCTCCCCACTGCCTTCCATCAAGGAGAAGAGTGACAGATTGCTGGCTGAGAGTGTCAGAATGGCTGTTGGCTAATGATTGCTATAAATTCTGATAATAATAGCAATCACAAATAATATAAAGCAATAGCACTATAGCAGCTGGTATTTATGCTGCTCAGACTCTTATTTACAAAATTAAAAAAAATTCTGAGACTTGTAAGAATTTGGGGTCATAGGATGCCACTTGGCCACAGGACTTGACATGTGATAATGTCCAGGTGTTTCTGGAAGGGCAGACAGAAAGACAGGGACCACTCCCCTGGAGAGGTATCAGACATCAGACATCCGACATCAGAACTGTGTGAGTGAGAAATAAATCTTTGTGGTCTTAGGCCACTAAGATTTTGGGTTTTGTTTGTTAATGAGTGTAGCATAAACTATCCTGACTGATATGTACCGCTCTTATGTCACTCATATCTCTGCTGTTAATATTTCTCATAAGCTAAGCACCAAAATCCCCATAGCCAAGTTAGTTCTAATAAATAACAGTTGTCATTCATTGTGCTTTTATCAAGATAGTTGTTTTTTGAGGTGTTTGTGTCAGTAATTTTTATAAGCTTCAGGGTAATTACACAGATTTTAAATTCTAATTAAGATGTTGTTACACAGAAAATTGCAGCTGCCCAACTCCTATCCAAAGTTTATCCCTGAAAATTTTACATAAGAGTAAGTCTACATTCAAAATCTTGCATTTCAGAAGCAAATCATATTGATCATGGAGCATGACTTAGAGGGTTCGTAAGTTTAGCAAGCATCAAACATATAGATGTTAGTTGGTTATGTTACGTATTGTAAATGCTATACAGTATTTAAATCTAAATCAATTATAAATAGTAATTTATAATCTAAATCAGATTTTTGTATATATAGGAAAAACTAAACATGTGTTTATTAATTTTTAGATCAATTATGAACACAAAATCTATCTGTGCACCTACTTGAGTGAGCCCATGTCATCATGTGGTCACCAGGGGTGGGGAAAAAGGAGGATTTCTTTCTTTATCTTTCAGAGAGAGGAGCAGGGCACTGGGCCTTACTAATTCTGTACACAGTGGACTGGGAGAATTTCCTGAAAATGGGAGAAGAAGGTGCCTTCACAACAAAGCTAGTCAGTAAACAATAAAAAGTGCAAGTAAATGATCATTTTGATTAGCAAACCAGAATACCTGTGAAAAGCATAGATTCCCTGGCATAGCAAATGGAGGAAGAACACTGCCCAATTGAGTGTCACTCAACAAGTATATAAAGGTAGTATTACAATATAAGATAAATATATATATTTTTAAATTTGTTTGCAGTGGAATTTTTTTCCAATGAAATACCTTAGAGATCTCTGATACATCAAATAGAGTAGTCCTAGTGAAGCAGGTGTGGGACCAGACTTAGGCTGTTTAATACCGTCCTTTCCCAGTTTCCAGTGGCCACGAGATTAGGACTCTTGGACCATGGTTTCAAAACTACTCATCAGGATGATGATTTTGAATCAGACCTTGGATATCTGATGTATTGTGTCATTTAACTCTCTGTCTTCTTACCACCCCTCCCCCCCGCCCCGCACCCTACTTACATTGGATGAAACTAAAACAGAAAGAGAATAAAGCAAATGTCAAAATCCCCAAACAAAACCCAAAAAACTGGCATTCTCTTCTATTCCATATGGCAGTGGAGAAAAAAACAAACACAAACCTAAGTAAAAGCAACTTTCCATTGAGGTTGCAAGTAAGATAGGATCTTCTGTGTCGCATGTTAATTGCGATTTGTGTTTACAATCTGTGATATGATGACAGATCAGGCTTCGCTGCATTTTACAGAGAGTAGCAATTTCAGGTCTGGGTACTGGGCTTGACATCACCTAGGGATTATGTCATTTCTGGCAAACTCCACTTAGATGTGCTTTGAATGATTTAGTTGTTCTTTTTTTCGTTGAGCTGATGTGTACTCCACCTCAGGCACAAATCCAATCAAGTTACTGACTCGCTTAGGGATCAGCATTCTCTGCAGCCAGGGGAAGTTTAAGAGATATTTTCAGTCTCTTCATCCATCCTGACCACATTCTTCTAGAGAAAGAGTGGAAATGAGAAGCTGAGGAAAGGAGGCAAGGAGCTGCTGATGCCGTGGAGCAGGAGAAGGTGGAAGGCCATGGTGAGCTATGAGTCATCTCAGATTCTTTTTCTGGCCAAGAAGGTCCCTTTCAGCTGAAACAAGTATCAGGCTAATTTACTGCAGCGTTACCCAGGAAACCTCTCCAGCATTGCCATTCAGCTGCTTCTCAGGTTACAGTGTGAGTTCTCTGTTCAGAGACAGAGGCTCAGGTACGTCTTAGGACCTATGGATCGTTCAGTCCAACCAAAGATATCACACGACCAGGCTTTACCTGCCTCCTTTGCTGCTCCTCAAAACTGGAGACCAGGACTTGGGTGCAGGTATTTGAGTTGGGAGATGAACCCAGGAAACACAAGTGAGGAAATAGCAATGTGAGAAAGAGAAGGTGACACCCAACATGGGTATATTAATAAATGGGTTACCGCTGTGGGCCCTCAAGAAAGTGTGTCCCATGACTGGGAGGCTGGGGCATTGATCCATGAACTTCTGCCCCCCATTGGGTGAAGGTTACCTCCATCTGTGTTAGTCCCACAGTTCTGGTTATAACTGAGTGCAGCAGGTCTAGATCTCTTGGTGCCAGAGGAAGCCCTCTGGCTGAGAAGAGAGACCCAGAAGCTAAACAGAGGTAGGAAGTTGTCTGTGGGTCAGCAATTATCCCTTCTTATCAGTAGATGAACTCAGGTCAGAGGATATGGTCTGAGGCAGAGGTCCTCAAACTTTTGAAACAGGGGTCCAGTTCACTGTCCCTCAGACCGTCGGAGGGCTGGACTATAGTTTAAAAAAAAAAAATATGAACAAATTCCTAGCACACTGCACATATCTTATTTTAAGCAGCACAGGCAGTGGCGGCAAAAACACCAGGCATGTGGCCCGCAGGCCGTAGTTTGAGGATGCCTGGTGAGGCATTAACAATGACTAACCGCCTTGTATTTAGAATAGGGCCTAGTATTACCCTCTCAATAATAGGGGATCAAAAATACTTATAAAATTAAACATTATAAAATGTTTTTTGTTTTGTTTTGTTAATCCTCACCTGAGGATATTTTTCCATTCATTTTTAGAGAGAGTGGAAGAGAGAGGGAGAAACGGAAAGAGAAACATCGTTGGTTGCTTCAGCACACAGTCCCTGGTTTCCGGGATCAAACCTGCAACTGAGACAAGTTCTCTTGACTGAAATTGAACCCAAGACCCTTCAATCTGAGGGCTGATGCTCTATCCACTGAACCAAACTGGCTAGAGCAGCAATATAAGATGTTTTAATCTAGAAAGAATAAGTTTAAAACTAAGCAATCACTCCAAGTGGGCAGAAGTTGTTAAAGAGAAGAAATATAGAGAAAAACAGAGAAAGAGGGAAATATGAACAGAAAGTGAATTTCTATAGGATAAAAAAAGATTTGTTTATTCAGAATATGTTTATTGAGCACCTATTATATTCCAGAACAGTGAATAAAAGTCACAAAATTCTATGCCCTTGTGAAGTTTGTATTCTAATGAGGAGATAGATTGTTAGGGAGATAAATAGGTTTACAGTGTGCTTAGTGATCATAAGTGCTAAGCAGAAGAAGGGACTAGGCAGAAGAGGGGACTAGGAAATGTGGGGTTGGAAAGTATTATAATTTTATTTTATTTTTTATTCTTATTTTTATTTTTTTCAAGAATAGGAAAAGTTAATTTATTTTTTCTTTTTTTTCTGTTCTTCAGATTTTTTTTATTACATAAAGTTTTACAAAGATTAGTACATATATCTCTTTTTCCTCCTGCCCTTCCCCCAGCCTCCCCTACCCCCCAGTATTTTGTGTCCATTGGTTATGCTTAAATGCATGCACAAAAGTTCCTTGGCTGATCTATTACCCACCCCCCCAACATGTCCCTGTCCTGTTGCTGTAATTTGACAGTCTGTTTGATGCTGCTCTGTCTCTGTATCTATTTTTGTTCACTAGCTTATAATGGTTATTATTATCCATAGATGAGTAAGGACATGTGGTATTTTTCTTTCACTGACTGGCTTTTTTCACTTAGCATTATGTTCTCCAGTTCCATCCATGCTGCTGCAAATGCTAAGAACTCCTTCCTTTTTACAGCAGCTTAGTATTCCATTGTGTAGATGTACCACAGTTTTCTAATCCATTCATCTACTGATGGGCACTTAGGCTGTTTCCAAATTTTAGCTATGGTAAATTGTGCTGCTATGAACATAGGGATGCATATGTCCTTTCTGATTGGTGTTTCTGGTTTCTTAGGATATATTTCCAGAAGTGGGATCACAGGGTCAAAAGAGAGATCCATTTTTAATTTTTTGAGGAAACTCCATACTGTTCTCCACAGTGGCTGCACCAGTCTGCATTCCTACCAGCAGTGAACGAGTGTTCCTTTTTCTCCGCATCCTCTCCAGCACTTGTCGTTTGTTGATTTGTTGATGATAGCCATTCTTACAGGTGTGAGATGGTACCTCATTGTTGTTTTGATTTGCATCTCTCAGATGATTAGTGATTTTGAGCATGTTTTCATATGTCTCTTGGCTTTCTGAATGTCCTCTTTTGAAAAGTGTCTATTTAGGTCCTTTGCCCATTTTTTGATTGGATTGTTTGTCTTCTTTTTGTTAACTTGTATGAGTTCCCTATAAATGTTGGAGATTAAACCTTTATCAGTGATAACATTGGCAAATATGTTCTCCCATGTAGTGGGTTTTC
>PVJC01045563.1:0-13655 GCA_004026665.1 Murina feae | reverse complement strand
CTGGACAGCTGCCAAGCAGGCCACCGACCCCCTGCCACCTCCTACCTGCTCCCCGATGCCCTGCAAAGGGCCTGGGAAGCCCACCAAGCAGGCCACCGACCCCCTGCCGCCTCTTACCCGCTTCACGGTGCCCTCTAATCGTGCTGCCTCTTTCCCACTCACGGGTCCTGGGTCCTGCACTGTCCCACCCTGCACCCGCTTTGTGCACTCGGGAGGTCCCTCAGCCCGGCCTGTGCTCTCTAGCAGTCTGGGACCCCTCGGGGGATGCCCACCTGCTGGCGTGCCTGACCAGTCTAGGTGAGGGGTTTCAGGCTGCCCACAGCTCCCATTGACCCAATGTCCCAGCAAGGCTGGCTGGACGCAGGTTTTTGGAGTTTTTTCTCCTATAATTGATACTGTTCCTTTAAGGCCTGGGGTTATCTCCTATAATTGATACACTGTTCCTTTAAGGTGGCCTTCTAACTGAAGCCTCCTCTTTGCTTCACCTCGCAGCGTCTATAATGAAACAATTGTTACTTTTACTGGTGAGGCCCGGGCTGCTCTTTCCTTCAGCTCCCCAGGATTCTATGATTGTTACATTGTTTCAAATCTGTGTTTCGCTAGAGGCAGTTTAAGTGGAGCGAGCGCAGCTTCACTTTCGCTCCTTCCGCAATGGAAACTGCCCTTTACTCAGGTCCGTGAGTGGCGGCCGCCATGTTGGCTAGGCTAATTTGCATACAGTCGCTCTGATTAGCTGGTGGGCGTGGCTTACCCTGTCTTGGAGAAACAGTTAATTTTAATATTTCGCTTTTATAGAGTAGATGTATTAAATGAAGTATCCGGTCTCTTCTCACTCATGATGCTCATGCTTATTTTTCGAATAGTTTAAAGGACATTAAAAGAATACTAGTTGCTTACAAATAAGAAAGTGATGATATGAATTTGGATGCACTTTTGGTACATATTTACTCATTTTTCTAATATTTTCCATGAAAATATGTCTTATAAAGTTTTCTTCTTTCTGTATTAGTGTTTATATTTTGTGTTTTACCAAGAAATCATCTGTTTCCTCTCAGATGTCAAATACTTTCACGCAAAATTATATGTAGTATTATTTTATTATTTTAAACTAGGGGCCCAGTGCACAAAAATTTGTGCACTCAGGGGCTCCCTCAGCAGGGCCTGTGCCCTCTCGCAGTCTTGGACCCCTCAGGGGATGTCCACCTGCTGGGGTGCCTGGCCAGCCTGGGTGAGGAACTGAGGGCCGTTTTCAGGCTGCCCACAGCTACCATTAACCCAACGTCCCAGCAAGGCTGGCTGGAAGCAGGTTTCTGGGGTTTAGTTATCTTCTATAACTGAAACTTTGTTGCCTTGAGTGGTCTAGGCACTAACCTCCATCTAGGTCTAACCTCCATCGCTGGTGCAACGGAAGCCTCCTGTTTGCTCTAGCTCTGTGGCTGCTGGCCGCCATCTTGGCTGGGTTAATTTGCATACAGCTGCTCTGATTGGCTGGTGGGCATGGCTTGGCTGGTGGGAGTGGCTTAGATGTCTCAGAGTGATGGTTAATTTGCATATTACTGTTTTATTAGATTAAATTCTTCTCAAACAGTGGTTTACCTTTTCCTCATTCCTAATTTTACCTCCTTCTGAATAATATTAGTGATATTAGTGACTACTAATATTCTACTATTTGTAGTAAAAATTGCTTTATCTTCCTTGTTTTGTCTTAAAATGAAACAGATTTTAGATTATTTGTTTATTGCACTAAACTTTATCTTTATTATTTCTACTCATTTATATTTCATTTTTCATTTTATTTTAATGTTCTTTCACTATTTTATAAATATGAGTACTAGGTAGTTTTAAAATGTTTCTCTTTTGTAATGAACATATAAAAACCTCTGCCGACTAGACCACAGTCCCTTTTAATATATATTCTATCCCATGGGCTATGATATACCTTTCCTTAGCTAATCTATTATTTCAAGTATGAGACTCGTACTTTTATTCCTAGGCTAGGACCCAAAACTAAGTAACATCTAGTTCATCATATGAAATATCTTTTAGTCTAGCATGGAGACAGTCCTATATGTAACTGATGCTGATGTGAGATTTACATTAACAGCAAAATCCCTAAGTAGCAAGAGACAAGGTGTAATAATATCACTACTCCTTACCCTTCTCTACATAGGAATCCCATCCAACCAAAGAGATACTAATAAGAGGAAATGGTTATAGATCCAGCTCAAAGATCTTCTGGATAAAGATTTGGGATCTACTGGAGTATTCTTACTCTATGTTTGAGACCTCATCCTCTAATTCAACTGCCTATTTGAAGGGCTGAATACCATTTAATTTCTCATTCAGATGTCCTCCTCTGTAACTTTCCATAAAAGCCTCATTAGAAAGGGAATCATCTCTCTGCACTATTCTATCCAAAGTCATAATCTACACTTGATAACAAGTCTCTAACACAACCTGCAGTAGTAGTCTGGGAAGTCTGCCTCTGTGTGAGGAATCAGCTTATGTATTTCTCCCCTAAACCATATGGCTTCCTTTGTTTTTGTCCTTGATTCAGTGAACTTTTCCTTTTACTTTTTTGTTTGTTTGTTTGTTTGTTTGAAAAAAAATTGCCCTTGTTGTAAGGGAATACACCGCAACACAGACTGAAAAGTAATGAGGGTGGAAGATATCAAAAAACTTAATCACCAAACAAGTTGTTCAAAACATGGCCTCCTGCTGTGATTTATCCCTTACCTCACCTGCCTTTTCTGATTCATAGAAGCCTGCTCCTAGCAGGGCTAGGCCCAGGGAGCCACATTTCTAGCTATTTCTCTCCTGGAAATTTGGGAGAAATTATATATTTCTCAGTCTTTCAATATATAGAAGATAGCATGGAAAAGGGAAAGACGTTTTATTCCAACGTCATCCCCAGCCCTATCGTTCAGTATGTATTGATGCCAAAGAGATGAAACCCTTGAAATTGGGTCAACTTGGGCAGCAACATGCTGAGCAATGAGGCTATGCTGATGAGGAAGTGAGCAGCATCAGACTTGGCATAGAAGCTGGCTATGAGGTAGAGTGCAATAGAAGAGACGCTGAGGAATTTGCAGAAAGAAGTAAATTGGAGCCTGTAGTCCATCTGTTCCCAGTGTGTCAGTAGCTGAGCCTTTTCTTGATCAGTGGTCTCAAAGGGTGTTCTTTTCACCATATGTTGGAAGACACACATAGCCAAATTATGGATGATGTTGTTCAACATGAATGCTGATGGGCTAAATTATGCAAGTTTTTGTATTCAAAGAATTACTTTGCAAGACTGTTTTGATAAATGCTTTTTTATTATTACATAATATTTAGCAGTCATGCTCAATCAACAAGGTCAACAGAAACTTGTAAATATTCTGTTAAATAATACACAATAATACTATTTCTTCAGTGCTGTAACATTAAAATAATCCTTGTTTCCAGACAACAGGAATGCAGATGAAAGTAGAACAGCAAGCAGCAGTCTTACCAAGATGACGTGGCCAGCCAGAGGCCCAGGCTATTCCTCATTCCAGGGTTGGGGTTTACTTCACTGTGTGCCACCCCCACATTCATCCTGCAAGCTTCAGGAGCCGGCTTGCTAGGGGCACAGCACTCCAATCAGGTTTTTTATATTATCTTTCATTGAGAGCTTACTATGTGTCAGACATTGCATTAAATACTTTGTATACATCATGTAATTTAATCCTTGTAATAACTCTTGACACAAGTAAAATTATGCCTATTTTATAGGCGAAAATATAAAACTTAGAGAGGTTGAATAACTTACGCACATTAGGAAAAATTCCCCCCAAGTAGAAAGTGGCATACCTACAATTTTAAGTAGGTTCATCTAACTCAGAAGGCAACGCTGTTTGCCAATAGGCTATAGCTGTCGCTTTCTGTACCATAATCACATTGCAAAATATATTACAGAACCTTGATTTCCTGAAACTTGCAGACTTACCAGGTGTGTCCTCTGCCATCAACTGAATCATACATAGGAATGTTGAACAGGTCAGAACAGGGCCTCACCGTAGGTGGCCAAGGACTGTTCTCCACTATGCTAACTGTCCACCCTCTGGGGCAGTGATTGGCAAACTAGGGCCTGTGGCCAAATCTGGCCCACTGCCTGTTGTTTTTTTAACAAGCTATCTTGGAACACAACCCCATCCATTCATTCATGTATTGTCTATTGTTATTTTCACTCTATAACAGCTGAGTTGAGTAGTTGTAATAGATACTGTGTGGTCCCAAGAGTCTAATATGTTTACTATTTATTCTTTCAGAGAAAAAATTTGCTGACTTCCAGCCTAAAACATACCTAACTTCAAATACATTTTGAAAGGTGTGACCTGTGAAATATTATTATTTTATACTCCATACATACTTCTTAAAAGCACAGAGCATAGGTGCTTGGCACTTGTCTCTTTCTATGATACCACATCCAGCCTTATTTAGTGAGCACATGGACTATAACAAGATGGATAGAAACAGGCATTGTTCATAGCATCATTTATCATGCTACTACAGTGTGACATTATGGATCTGGATGAGTGATCTGCTTTTCAGCACCAGCTTCTACATCTCATAATGGGCTAGAAGACCAAGAGCTATGACAGTGCAAACTCCTACAAATCTCTGGACGCCTGAGGCTCTCTCCCAATACAGAGGAGCAGCAACCACTACCCAAATGTTCACCTTAGGGACTAGACCTAATGATCCAGGCAGCAGGTTAGCCAGGCCCTTCACTGGTCCTGAGCTTTGGGGTCACAGCACTATTTCAACTACACAAAAACAAGGTGTCATGAAAAGAAGGGTCTCCGACTCTAAATCAAACCACCAAGGGCATGGTGATAGAGATCTTGGATATAAGTGAATGCTATCTGTGAAGAGGGTCAATCAGCCTAGAGACACACATCTGAGAAATCACATGATTTAAAGTTCATAAGTCTGAAACATATTTATGAATATGAAGAATTAGGCTCTATGTGGTTCCAGTGAGATCCCCATTTCTGAGCATGTTGGGGCACACACCAGTGACCCAGTTCTAAGCTAATATATTAGTGATTCCAACGTAGAATGTGGGATTGAACTAGTAAAGCTGTAAAATACATTTTAGTTCATGGATTGGTGCTATCCATGCTCTTCAATATGTTGTTTTTTCTTTTAATTTCCCTATACATTCAATTGTTTTCCAACAACTGATCTCTTTAATTAATTGACTTTTAGCATTTTAAGCTCATACACTTTCATTTATTTAGTCTTCTATGTTTGTATACTGGTTTACCCACTGCAAAGTCCTAATGAGAGACACATTTTGATTTGGGAGGTTTCAGTCTCAAATAAAAAATAAAAAAGACATTTTTTAAAAAGCTCTTGCTTCTAATAGAATTGAGCTATGTTGCTTTCCCATTCTTACCTTCATCCTACTATTTGCATTCCTTTCTCCACCAAACCATCAGAGCACTCAAATCAATTCCTCTTCTTACTTTGTATTTACTGTTTTCTGAAACAGTAAATTTAAATTTCCCCTGAGATCTTAGGGTAATAGCTCTGTGAATGTGTGCATGCTTAAAGCGCCTCTGCATATCCAGATAATCATGTTTGGGGCAAATGCCTCATGTAGACTTACCTCTACCTTGCACTCAATGCTTTGAAAGCCTTAGGAGGGCGCTTCCTTGTAGCGGAAGCTGTCTTGGTTGGGCAGAAAGCCACAAGGCTACATGTTTCACATAAACCTCCTGTTCCATGTTATTTCCTCTCTATCCTTCTGCTGCCAAACCACCACAGTTCAGCTAATTCCTCCTCGAGCAGCATCTCATCCAGTGCTGCAATTATAGTGGAGACAGAAATGGAGTTGGAAATGAAGTAATGAGGAAGAACAGAGAGAAGGCCACCATGATTCATCTCAAAAGCATGTGGGGTCATTAAATCTATACATGTGGTCCACTAGTCCCTAATTTTAGCCACTAACCGAAAGAAAGAAGAAGAAATGAAAATTAAATATTTTGAGAAAACCCTGTATCTGTTGGTCCCTTTCCGAGAAAGCAGCATTGCTGAAAAGTGCCAACCTATCATAAATTATCCCACGTTATTATTTAGAAATCCATAAGCCAAGACCAGAAAGAGTACAATGTTCCCTACTTAGCATAATTCAACTGTACGATGGTACAAAGGCAATACTCATTCAGTAGAAACCATACTTCAAATTTTGAATTTTGACCTTTTTCTGGGCTAGTGATATGAGGTGTGATAGCAGTAGAGAGCTGTGGGGATTAGCAGCTCTCAGTCAGCCTTATAATAATGAGGGTAAACAACCATACTCTGCCATGTACTGTGCTGCCAGCACTTTTGAGGGTGTTTTTTTTAAAAATATTCTTCTGTGTTTTTGTATTCCATTTCATCTACAAATTGTCCATCTGAGTATGTCTCCTGCCCCTGGTGAGAAGAGGAAGGTGATTAGTCTCGAGATAAAACTCAAGAAAATTGCCCAACTGAAGGCCAATGTATGTGTTCTGAGCACACTTAAGGTCAGTTAGGCTGAGCTCTGATGCTCAGTGGATTAGGTGTATTAAATGTACTTTTGACTGATAGTATTTTTCAATTTATCAGGATATAACCCCACCATAATTCCAGGAGCATCTATATAGGAGCTGATAACTGGTTTGCACAGTTTGTAGTTAACACACATGGTCTTTTTTGCCTTAGACATCAATACTTTATTTAATATGAGTTTGAGGCAATATTTCAGCATTTGTCCTATGGCCTGAAATTTTCCAAAAGATAAAAGGTAGTAACTATTACATCAAGAAATGTTGCTTCTGGCCTGGTTTTATGGAAATTTGGCTTTCTAGTAGTGACCCAACACTGAATTCCACACATTTCCCCTGAAACTATTTTCCCTTGACTGCTGTATTCCTCCGAATAGCAGCACCATTCTCCTTGCTTCCCAGACTTCCAATTATAGCCATTTTTAACTCCTTTTCTCATGCTCTACCCTCTTTGCAATTCTCACCCCAGTCTTCAGTTACAGCATCAAATCAACATCTGCTGCTACTGCCTCTTCTGTAGGAATAACTATCTCTTCATCCTCATAGACATCTGAATAGTTCAGGTTCTCACTGTCTTCCCTGTTCTACTGCAGTAGCTTCCTAACTGTTCTTCCTTCTTCCCTCATTGTCCTGCTCCCCTCCTTCTGTAGGAATCTCTCCTCCCAGGGTTCCTTCTATTAGCGATCACACAGACTATTAGAGCATCATCTCTCATTTCTTCCACCTCAAGTTCTTAGTGAATTCTTAAGGCTCAATTCCTTTAAAGAACTTTCCATGATTCCCATTGCTTTTAGAACAAGATGAATCTTTCAGGATACATAAGTATATTAAAATAATTATATTTGACATTTTGTCCCACAGAATACTTTAAAGCAGTGATTTTCAACCTTCCTGATGCTGCAACCCTTTAATACAGTTACTCATGTGTGGTGACCCCCAACCATAAAATTATTTTCGTTGCTACTTCATAACTGTAAGTTTGCTGCTGTTATGAATCATAATATAAATATCTGATATGCAGGATATATTTAGGTGACCCCAGTGAAAGGGTCATTCAACCCCCAAAAGGGTCCTGACCCACAGGTTGAGAACCACTGCTTTAAAGTATGAGGTTTTCTATGTTTTTCTTTGAATTCTCAATAGTTTACATAGTACCTGATCTAGGGAAATCATGTCAAATGGATTCACTTCTTCATTTAAAATTCAATTGTAGCTTCCATGCTACCAAGAATGTACAAACATTTCTCCATCCTTCATCTGTCCCCATTTCTAGCCTTATCATTCACTATGCCTTCATTACACTCAAGCAAAACTGTACCCACTCACTATCCTCTGCATTTCCCTGGTATTTCTTGATCACGTGCCTCTACTCTTGCTACACCTTCTACCTAAACCAGTTTTTCTCCCTGCCCCTCTCTTTATATCCCTACACGTTCAGGATAACAAGGTATATGTGCTTAATATCACACTTCAAACTTCAGAAAAGTTAATTCAAACATTTTAAAACCTTTTTAACTTTTTAAAATGTTTTTAAAGATTTTTAAACATTTCTATATATTACTACAACACTACTCCTCGCCATATCCCCGTATCCCTTCTTTAAAAGTCATGTCATATACCACTTCCTTATATTTCCCAGATACAGCCACAGCTATATGAATTCTCTTTAGTGTCAACTCCTCTGCAATGACATAAGCTTACTGCACTTTAAAGCATAGCTGTTCTTATACTTGACTTATCTCTGCTAATGAAATATGCATTATTTATAGCACTAGCTGTGTTGCTTAGTTCTATATCATAACACCTAACACAGTGATGTATATGTATTCACACCCAATGCGTGCTTATTCTATTTGAACAGATTGTTTGAACCTGACTTGAAATGTTACTTTTATGCATACTGCTTGGTGTCAGAACCAAGTTGTCAAGCAGAAGCTTGATTTGGAAGAGTTCAGTCAAAAAGGAAAAGGCCTCAGACCTCCCTAGAAGGGATACATTTTTTAATCTGTTCTCCTGAGAGCAATCAAAAAGCATAAATGCAAGCAGTATCTTAACCTCAATAAATATTTGATAAGAGTGTTTGTGTATTATAATAATTGCAGCCAATAACAAACTTTTATTTTTATACATGTATCAAAATTCACTGAACTCCCAAGATATACTCTTGGAAAAACTTAGTGGTTCTTATTTGTTTTAGAAAAAGAATAGATAAAAATTAAAGTAAAAATTGATAACTATTTGCATACTTTTAAATATGGTAAAAATCAGTCAACTCTCTCTAAATGTTTTTTTTTTAACTGATAGGAAATACCTATTGCCAAGTTAAAGAACAAGCTTTATTCCCTTTAGTCTAGAAAACAAACAAACAAACAAACCAAACACCAGAAATGGAGATTCTTTTGCAAAAAATTTAAATCATTGCTTAAAGTTTACTGAAATTACATTTACATTAGGGAATTGATACTCTGATATCATGGTCTTAGAGAATTCTCAGTGCTACTCCCTGGGTCCCGTGCTTCAATTTCCACTATCCTCATCACACACATGAGAATCAGTGAGTTTACTGTCCCTCTGAATATATGTTCTGATTTAAGTTCTATAGAACTTAAATTTATATTATATGTAATATAAATTATTCCCACGAAAGACTGACACTGACATTGAAATTTATCTAGACAGGCTGTATAAATGGCAATTAGATTTTTTCTTGTTCCAGAGAAAATATTTTATGTAATGGGACTTAGAGACTGGCTTTCATACCCCATAATTAAGGGATCCCCCTCCATTCCCCAATTGTGAGATGCCCCATTCCCTCAATATTTTCATTTCATTTTGGGGAAAAATAAATGATCAGAGTGCGACAGAAGTAGGTGGGAATAATGCCCATCTCAGTTCTAACAGACTTCTGAGTCTGGCTCATTCACCTTTTTACTGAAAATCCCTAAAGGATCAGTGAAAAATATTGGAGTGCAAAAATTTTATAAATAAGTGATGTGAAGTATCAAGGCATTTGGGGGACAAAATTACCTGTCATAAGGCCATTTTTTCAGCACACATTTTTTTACTGGCTTCCAGACAAACACATTATTTCCACACAGGAGTGGGCAGACACTATCTTAGTCATCTTTTTTTGTGCTGGTCAATGCAAAGATCCCAGGGGCAACTTTCAATTTGCCCGGGCATGCTCAACATTTCTGTGGGTTTTTTTCTATGTGTGCTTTTAATTCAATAATTGTTAAGAACATTGAGGCCAAAGCTAAAAGTGACCACAAGGCAGACGCATAGTGGGACTTGACAAGGGGGCTCAGTGGGACTTGACAAGGTTCAGGAGCAGGGAGAATTAAGTACTGATTTTCTTCTGTAGACTGATCAGTGAAGAGCAGAGTTAAGGGGGGGGGGGGGGCGGTATTGGGCCAGATTCATCAGATGAGTGTGTCACCTATTTATTTTTAAAATGTGAAGGACTAATCACATAACAGGATGCTACCTTCATTCTCTGCTATGAGAAATGGATTGAATTGCTCATTAGGGACAATGGAAACAAAACTGGGATTAGAGCTCAAGTCTCCTGAGTCTTGTTGTAACTTCCAGAATTACAGATGAAGGAGGATATGAATACTTGGATTTTCAAACACTGTAGGATATCCTTCCTGCTTTCCTCCTCCCCTGGGTATCCCGTGTCTACTTCCAGCAGAACTGGCCACATCATTCTGCAACTGACATTTCACTTTTCTGTGTCTCCAACCACATTGCAAGCCCTTAGATAGAAAGATGTTGTATGTCTTCTCTCCAGTGCTCAGCACAGCATTTGGCATATAAGAGGAACTAAATAGTTGTTGAATTATTGAACTGACACTTGATTCTGTGTAGCAACAGAGAAAAATTTTAAAACTAAGAATTGACAACTTCAAGAGGAGCTTATTTTAATTCACTACAGGAAAAACCATTCTAACCACAAACTGCCTGAGTGGGAAAGGCAACGCAAGAAGTAGTGAATTCTCTTTTACTAGGAGCCTTTAAACAGAGGCTGGATAGTCACCATCAGGTGGTCTTCAATGAAAGATCTATGATTATTCCATTCCAGACCCCAGGCCTCATTTATCTGAAAGAAGAGTCTCTAGTGCCACCTTCCTGTAACCTGGGGTAATTTATAAAGATGTATCCTTTCCAGAGTTGACTAAACAACTTGCTGATCCTATTTAGTATTGAGCCCTTGCAGTATAAAAACAAAAAACACCCAACTTAGCAGGAGAGGTCTGTGGTTAGGAATGCAGCTTCATCTTCCACTACTGAATTGACTTGACTTAGAAAAATAACAGTTTACCCTACACTAGAAGCGTGATACAGACATAATAAACTGGGGCATAATAAATATACTAAAAGAAAAAAACAATCAAATCTTAAAACTAATCAGGACTTATAGATTATCTGAACTAAAATGCTCACATTTAGGCCTCAAAAGGAGGCATCTATAATCACACAGCTGGTGCCAAGCAGAGTTGGCACAAAATTCCCCTGATTACAAGGCCAGAATTCTTTTCATTACTCAATGCTGTGAAGCCCACTATAATATAACACTTAATTATACAGGTTCAGGAATACAAGTCAAAGCAGATCCCAAATGTAATAATAGATGCTAAAACTACATATGGTCAAAGCATGCTATAATGTGGTTAACTTATGACGTGAATAAATTATAAAGGGATTGATTGCACAGTATTTTCCCATTGAGGACTGAGTTGTACTTCTATATCATGTGAGTAATCTGTGCTGTAAACTCTGTAACACATGCTCTTATTAAAATTCAAACCAAATGAGAGACATCAGGGCATCAGGATGTGTAAGAAAGGCAAAGTACAAAAGTAGTACATTAGGCTTTCAATATACTAGCTCTTTTAGACTGATCCCATCAAAGTAGGTATTATTATGTCCTTTTTAAAAATGAGAGTAGAGTTCAGACATCAAGTGTTTAACCTGCTGTCAACAACTAGTAAATGACAGTCAGGATTCAAATCCACATATATGTGTTTCCCAAGGTCAAGCTTCTTCCTGGGGGATCAGGACATCCTAGTCATACATGCCTCTGTAAATAAGTTTGACTTTATGTAAGTAACTCTTCCTCTTTGGGTCTTCGATAATTTCTAAGGTCCATTCTAGCTCCAGATGTTCTGTTACACAACCTCAGGTATTCAAGAATTAAAAATAAATTCTCCTTTATATTCTATCCAAAAAATAAATAGTGTAAAACATAAGCATGCACAATATCTGAGATATCTAGATTACCTTTTTTCTGCTTCCTACTAGGATCATTTAGCAAGGTTTGTCTGAACATTGGCACCCATGGAAGGTTTTCAGAGAAGAAGCAGCAGATTCACAGTTTCATTATGTGCATGATGGGCCAGCTTAGGGAGGTATCTCCCATGTGCAGGACTCTGTAAACAGCTGCAGCTTAAATAGGCATTATCCTAAGTGTAGGCAGGAATTAGCCAGTGCTGAAAGATGAGGGCCATCAAGTCAATGAGGACTATCTCAAAATTGTGCACTAAGGCCTATTGGAACTGCCTGTGCAGAGGAAACATTTCTTTAAGGCTGAATGATTTAGTGGGAATGTCTTAGCCGGGGTAATCCGGAAACCCAATTTTACCCTATTTACCAAGAACTTTAAAATGACTTCACCTTCAAGCGAGCCTCAGTTTCTTCATTTTTAAAATTCAAAATTAATCAGCCTCCTGTATTTACTATGGAATTGTGTGTATGCGTGTGCACGTGTGTGCGTGCGAGCATCTAATCAAAATAAGGAGTGTTCAAGGGCTTTGTAGATTCCAGGACACTAAGAACTAAGAGTGACATTCTTATTCTCTCTCTAGCCTAAATGTGCCTGACATTTTCACTCCCATTGATTTATTCCCCTCAAAAACAGAGATGAGGCTTTTGTCATTGGTTTATTTTTACTTATTTAGCAGTTCTGTGGTAGGAAAAGAGTGGGTCTGGTGTATAAGGATCTATGTTTCATACCAGGTAAAGCACTGGCTGGCTTTGTGCCCTGGAGTCTGTTGATCTTTCTCTTCGTCAGTGTCCTCATCTGTGAAATGGGGATAATAACACCTCTCTAGTGGTGATGTTTGAATTAACAGTAACATAAAGAGTGTCTGTTTCATAAATGGAATGGCTACCATAATTACTTACCACCCTTTTCAAATGACCAGTGACAAACAGTGGGAAAAGAAAGATATCCCCCACTACCTGCCACTCCAAACTCAATACCAGTTGTATCACTTGTGGGGACTAGGACACATATTCAGTGCTGATTGAACATGAATACTACCCATTTGCCATCCTGGTTAGCCCATGGGCCACCACTTTAACAATTCTGCTGCCACCCAGCAACTACCCAGTGGAACTGCGTGGATTTCAGATGAGTAGAATTTTAAAGGATAGTTGTTTAAAAATTCTAAGAAGCAATGAGGGAAACCTTTCTTGAAAGTGTCTTCTCCAACAATGACAACATACAAACATATGAGGAGTTAAATACCTGGACTAGGTCCAGTTAAAAACTCCTGACACTAATATTCAGGCATGTTTTCTTTCATATGGTATAATTTCTGTAAAAACCACCTATACATTTCTTTTCTCCTCATGATATCATTTATTATTATTTTTAAGAGTACCCAGACAAAAAAATTTATATTATTTTGAAAGATACCAGATCATAAACTTTGTTTTCGTTGCTCTACAAACGTGTGTATGTATATATATATATATATCTAAACTAATAAAAGCGAAATATTAAAATTAACCGTTTCTCCGAGACAGGGTAAGCCACGCCCACCAGCCAATCAGAGCGGCTGTATGCAAATTAGCCCGGCCAACATGGCGGCCGCCACTCACGGACCTGAGTGAACAGCCCTTTCCATTGCGGCAGCAGCGAAAGTGAAGCTGAGCCCTTCAGCTCAGCTCCAATTAAACTGCCTCTAGCGAAACACAGCTTTTTGAAACATTGTAACAATCATAGAATCCTCCGGAGCTGAAGGAGAGAGCAGCTCCGGCCTAACCCGTAAAAGTAACAATTGTTTCATTACAGACGCTGCGAGGTGAAGC
>PVJC01045562.1:0-13653 GCA_004026665.1 Murina feae | reverse complement strand
AAAAAGACAAACCACAAGAAAGCACTGGAGAAACTTAGGGGGAAATAAGATCCATGACGGGAGTGTGAGCTTCTAAAGCAGATTTTAATGTCCTAAAACATATCCCTGAACCTAAAAGAAACTTAAGTACATTTAATCTTTTCCTAAAGGACAGCCTAACTCTGATAATTGGCATCTTGTAGTTATAAATAATTTAAGCCTAACAGTCATTCATTTGTCATTCATTATTTCTTCTGTTATATTTTTATTGAAAAATACTTGCAATATATACATAGAAAATTGAATAGGTTTTTATATAATGACTAGGGGCCCGGTGCACAAAAATTTGTGCACTGGGGATGGAGGGAGTCCCTCAGCCCGGCCTGTGCCCTCTGACAGTCTGGGACCCCTCAGTGGATGTCCTATGATGGCCCCAGTCCGCCAGGCGCCTTTTGTGTGTGTGTGTGTGTGTGTGTATGTGTGTGTGTCACCACTGGGGACCTGCCCCCAGCCGCATCTGAGGCTCAGAGCAGTCCTCCTGTGTGTGTCTACCTGCTGAAGGCCTGCCCCAGGCACACCGTGGAGGCTTGGAGCAGGCACCCCCTCTATGTTGATCTCTCAGGCTCTTGCCCTCCCCTGCATGTTGTTCTCTTTTTTGAGCTGTGACCAGGGCTGGGTGCGGCCTGCTCCCAAGCTTGCCTACTGCCCATCTTCCTCCAGCCACCAGAAAGCAGAGAAAACCCTGCCTCGTGGTCAGGCCAGCCTTTTCCTGCTCCCTGATCCCCCGAAGTGACCTGGGAAGCCACCAAGCAGGCCGCCAACTCTTTCCCACTCACCCGTCCCCTGCTGCCTTCCTTTCCCACTTCCCGGTGCCACCAAGGGGTCTGGGGAGCTGCCAAGCAGGACCCCGGCCCCTGCAGCCTTGCTTTCCCGCTCCCCGGTGCCCTGCAAGGGCCCGGGCAGCCACCAAGCAGGCCAAGACCCTCCCGCCGCCTCTTTCCCACTCACGGGTCCTGGGACCTGCGCTGTCCCGCCCTGCAGCCGCTCTGTGCACTCGGGAGGTCCCTCAGCCCGGCCTGTGCCCTCTCTCAGTCTGGGAACCTCGGGGGATGTCCACCTGCCTGACCAGCCTGGGTGATGGGCTTTAAGGCTGCCCACAGCTCCCATTGACCCAACGTCCCAGCAAGGCTGGCTGGACGCAGGTTGCTGTGATTTATCTCCTATAATTGATGCTGTTCCTTGAAGGCCTGGGGTTATCTTCTATAATTGATACACTGTTCCTTTAAGGCGGCCTTCTAACTAACGAAGCCTCCTCTGCTTCACCTCGCAGCGTCTGTAATGAAACAATTGTTACTTTTACTGGTTAGGCCTGGGCTGCTGTGTCCTTCAGCTCCGGAGGATTCTATGATTGTTACATTGTTTCAAATGTTTCAAATCTGTGTTTTGCTAGAGGCAGTTTAAGCGGAGCTGAGCTGAGCGGGCGTAGCTTCACTTTCGCTCCTGCCGCAATGGAAAGGGCTGTTTACTCAGGTCCGGGAGTGGCGGCCGCCATGTTGGCTGGGCTAATTTGCATACAGCCGCTCTGATTGGCTGGTGGGCGTGGCTTGCCCTGTCTCAGAGAAACGGTTAATTTTAATATTTCGCTTTTATTAGTTTAGATAAAATAATAACTATATTTTGCCCACCCATGTAGCTATTTTGTACTCCACTACTTCAGAAAGTACTTTGCTTTCAAAGTAAAATTCTTCAGAACCAAGTAATCTGAGTAGCATGCTCTTTACAGCAACATTCTGAAAATTCTACTATTTCGAAATAAAGTAGTTTGCAGTTTTTTTAGAACCAGAGTGTTTTACTATCTAAGTTTGTTTTCAGTGACTTGTTTATCCAATGACCACAATTGTTTTTAGAAAAGAAAAATGCATACTCGTTGGTAAGTTGTGAATGTATACAGTGATAACAAGTGACCTGCAGAATTTTATATTCATTCCTTAATAAGGGGAAAATAGACACTCTGTCTATCATTGCCCAAAAGTTAGATAGTGACATAAATACAGATGTTATGGAAATTAGTGCATATTTCAATGAAAATTTGGTTGTTTCTTGAGGTTAGCAAAATGAGTTTCCTGAATGCTCTGAAGGAATTCTATTTTTAAAAATACATTTAAGTATCTAATAAAATTGCTTTTGAAATAGACATTTATTTCCTTCCTAATTATTTAATTAAAGAAGAAATGTCTTCTTCAGGCACACAAGGATGTCAATAGTCTGACTTACAACATATTTAACAGGGTAACCTTTTAAATATCTGTCTTCAGATCCAAACCTCGCTGTTCTAAACACGGAACCAGGAAGCTACTAAGCAGTGAGGGCTAGAGTGAGTGGACACAGGCATCTAAGTTGTCTAACCTATTTTATGCTCTGATGTAATGTAAAATCTGCCTTGCAGTTTCATGTAACCACAGAGCAAACATAGACAAACATTCTTTTAGTAAACTTTCTGGAAACAAAGTTCTTCCTAGGTGTTTATGGATAGGAAAGTATAATCCAAAAGTTCTTCAGTGAAGCCCCGTGGCAGCATCCAGCCCTCCATCTGCTATGTGCGGTGGGTTCCCTTTGCTCTGCACGCCCAGGTTACTTCTCCAGCATTCGATGTCACCTAGTAGACACCAAAAAAGCAATTCATGAGAACCAGGTGGAGAGCATGCTACATTTTTGTCCTTATTCTTCTGTTGGAAATATGCAATAAAGTTAAAAAACACTTCCCATCCTTTTTTCTCTTGACTAATATAGATTAGCTATGTTCTTTTTTAAAAATTGAAATTTACTCTTCATGAAAGTAGAATAACGTTTGTGAAAATAACTACTAGAGAAACAAAGACTTCAAATGGAGCCATGATAACATTTTTGTCCAAAATAAAACCTTTAACCAAGAAATCAACCTCCAGCTCTATTGTAGTAACTAGTAATTTTATTTTGAACATGTCAGTGAGTCTTTGGAAATCATTTAACTATGCGGTTTTGCAGAAATATGTTCCCATTTGAATCTACAGGGAGTTGTGCTTATTAAGTGTTTAACTTGAGCCCTAGCTGGTTTGCCTCAGTGGATAGAGCATCAGTCTGCAGACTGACGGACCCGGGTTCAATTTCGGTCAAGGGCACATGCCCAGGCCTGTGGGCTCAGTCCCCAGTAGGGGGCATGTAGAAGGCAGCTGATTTATGATTATCTCTCATTACTGATGTTTCTCTCTCTCTCCCCCTCTTTTCCTCTCTAAAATAAATAAAATATGTTTTTAAAAAAGAGTTTAACTTGAAAGTTAGTGCTCACCAAAAGTTAATTATTGCCTATTTCATTATCTGGAAAGATAAAATATCAAAGTCCTATGGATATGTTTTATTTATATATACAGAATTCCAGAAATCAATGGGATATTCAACCTATGAAATAGGAACATCCTTTACTTTTGGAAAATAAGATAAAATAAATCTAAAATTAATTGTCATACATTGTTTCAAATAGAATGAAATGACCTATCATATCAACTCTAATTATGAATACAGACCTTTTAAGAGTATAGCTTCTTCCTCATCTAATTTTAAGAGTGAAATATTCCCAAATAACAGTTAATTCTGAAAATTCTTGTGTTTTAAAAGAGGTTTTTGAAAGGGAGTGCTATTTGAAACAGCCAGAAGATTAAGCTGGCACCAGTTACAGAAAAAGCTACTATGTCTTAATATTAAATTAAAAATTCCCTTGTTCACTAGTACAGGGTTAATTTTACCCAGAATGTGGACAAAAAGACAAGTGATTGGCAAGAAAAAAATAAATGAACAGGTTTTAATGAAGGGACATTAAACTCCCTGGTACAATTCCACAGAAGTTTGATTACCAAATAACTTTCATAACAGACTCCTTTTTACCTGTTCCTTTAAGCATTTTTATCCTGTGCATTGGGTAGTGGACAATTATCAGGTGAGAGTAGAGAGAAGAGAACACGACAATACATATTGATGAAGAAAGAGTAATAGTTTATGCAAAGCCCACTCTCCAGAAACAATGGATCCTATAGGATACTACAGGTTTTTCCAGATTCTCAGGCTGTGCCCTTGCTGGAAGCAAGCAGGTCTGGGAAGGATGCATAAAGGACATGGTAAGCAATTACCTAGTTTGTTCCATTAACCAGCCCATGGACTTCTCAGTTGAAATCACCTAAACCTTGAAAAAGATGTTTGGTAGATAAAGACTCAAAACTTACTAAATTTTATAGTCCTGAGATGGAATCAAGAAGTCCCAAATCTCTGTTTTTCCAGCTATAATTATTCAAACCATTCTGGTCTTTGTGAGGAACGTGGAGGAGGCTGCAAGGTAGCCAGGGCCTAGCAGCTGTTTCTTGATGATGTCTTAATGAGGTATATGTATCCCTCAAATAATAACATCATGTTGAAAAAATGCAATTAAGCAATCATAACCGATTCTTCTAAAATTATTACCTGTCAAAGAAATATCAAAAAATCCCTGGAGTTTCTAACAAATTGGTATTACAATCCTGAGATTTCCGCGTAGGTTTTGTAAATGAACAACTGGACCTTGACCTTCCCCAGTCACATTTAGTAGTTTCAACAATGTGTTATGCAGCCTGGAAAGGAGGGGAAGGTAGGTGATTTTGGCCCCCAGGAGACATCTAGCAAGGGCTGGAAGCATTTTTAGTTGTTGTGACTGGGGAGGGCTGTTGGCATCTAGTGGGTAGAAGTTAGGGACGCTGCTAAACATCCTGCAATGCACAGGATTGCCCTCTAAAATAAAGAATGATCTGGTTTAAAATATCAATAGTATCAAGACTGAGAAACCCTGTCTAATCACAATGCTTTAAATATCATCTAATCTAATAAAAGTGTAATATGGAAATTGACCATTTCAAAGGGATGCCAAGCCACACCCACCAGCCAATCAGAGCGGCTGTATGCAAAGACGGAGGCCAGCAGCCAGGAGCAAGCAGCAACAAATACGGCTGGGGGACAAGGGGGGCAGGGGCGGGGCAGGCATCAGGAGTAACGGCAGTGGGGGGGGGGGCGAGCATCAGAGGGCATTGGCAGCAGGGATGGAGGCGGGGAGGGCATCAGCAGGCCAAAGGGAGCAAGTGGCACTGAAGGTCCGGGCCTCCCATCAGGGTCTGGGGAGGTGGGGCAGGAAACGCCAGTCCCTCCTGGGGTCAGCCCCCAGATGGAGAATCGGAGAGACTGGGCAGGCAGCATCATGCACCACTGCAGGGTCCAGGCCTCTGATCTGTGTCCCAAGGAGGTGGAGCAGGCAGTGCCAGATGCCACCCATTGGGTCCAGGCCCCAGATCAGCAACAGGGGTCAACATGGGGTGGGCAGGCCAGACACCTCCCACAGAGTCCACTGCCCATGGGGGCCTACCATTGGAGACTGGGGAGGCAGGGCAGGCAGTTCCAGATGCCACCCACAGAGTTCGGGCCCCAGATCGGGGACGGGGAGGTGGGGCGGGCAGCACCAGACACCACCAGTGGGGTCTGGCCTCTAATCTGAGACCCAGGGAGCAGAGCGGGCAGTGCAGATGCTTCCCTTGGGTCCGGGCCCTGATCAGGGTCCCAGAGAGGAGTGGTGGGCAATACCAGATGCCATCCGGGGAGGCAGAGCAGGCATCATCAGGTACCAGGTCTCTGATCTGGTACCCAGGGAAGCAGAGTGGGCAGTGCCAGACAACACCTGTGGGATCTGGGCCACCGATTGGGGATGGGGGATGCAGGGCAAGCAGCCCAGATGCCACCGGGGGTCCAGACATCCCATCAGGGACCAAGGAGGTGGGGCAGGCAGCACCAGATGTTGCCCATGGGGTCCTGGCCCCAGATGGGGAATGGGGGAGGTGGAGCAGGCAGCGCGAGGCACCACCACAGGGTCCAGGCTTCTGATCTGGGACCCAGGGAGACGGAACGGGCAGCACCAGGTGCCACTGCAGAGTCCAGGCTTCCAGTCTGGGACCCAGGGAGGCGGAGCAGGCAGTGCCAAACACCCACAGGGTCCAGGCCCCAGATCAGGGATGGGGGAGGCAGAGTGGGCAGTGCCAGAAGCCGCCCGCAGGGTCTGGGCCCCAGATGGGTGACAGGGGAGGTGGGGCAGGCAGCACCAGACACTCGGGGAGGCAAACTGTGAAACACATGCCCTTAATGAAATTCAGGAGGTATTCACATTACATAGAATGAAATGTTCACATTTCAAACTTCTGGGCTGTCCTTTATGAATGAATACAAATACCTGTGATGAATCATATAGCGACAACAGGCAGAGGTTTTGTACAATTTTCTGAATGACGGACAGTTGCCAGCCTTTCAGACTGTAACTTCAGCCATCGAAGATCAAACTGTTCACCCCAAACGCTTTTTCTTGGATGGCCCAGGTGGTAGTGGAAATACATATCTTTATAAAGTTTTAATACATTATATTAAAGGTCGTGGTGGTACTGTTTTACCCACAGCATCTACAGGAATTGCTGTAAATTTACTTTTTGGTGGAAGAACCTTTCATTCCCAATATAAATTACCAATTCCATTAAATGAAACTTCAATTTCTAGACTCGATATAAAGAGCGAAGTTGCTAAAACCATTAAAAAGACCCAACTTCTTATTAATGAATGCACCATGGCATCCAGTCATGCTATAAACGCCATAGACAGATTAGTAAGAGAAATTATGAATTTGAATGTTGCATTTGGTGGAAAAATTCTCCTTCTCAGAGGGGATTTTCAAAAGTGTCTCAGTGTTGTGCCACATGCTATGCCATCGGCCATAGTACAAAGAAGTTTAAAATACTGTGATGTTTGGGGATGTTTCAGAAAGTTGTCTCTTAAAACAAATATGAGATCAGAGGATTCTGCTTATAGTGAATGGTTAGTAAAACCTGGAGGTGGCAAACTTGATAGCAGTTTTCATTTAAGAATGAATATTATTGAAATTCCCTGTGAAATGATTTGTAATGGATCTATTATTGAAGCCACCTTTGGAAATAGTACATTTATAGATAGTATTAAAAATATATCTAAACTTGCAATAACCTGTCCAAAAAAATGAGCATGTTCAAAAATTAAATGAAGAAATTTTGGATATACTTGATGGAGATTTTCACACATATTTGAGTGATGATTTGGTTGACTCAACAGATGATGCTGAAAACGAAGTTTTCCCATCGCATTTCTTAATAGTATTACTCCTTCGGGAATGTCGTGTCATATATTAAAATTGAAAGTGGGTGCAATCATCATGCTATTGAGAGATCTTAATAGTACCAGATTTATTGTCAAAAGGTTACAACCTAATATTATCAAAGCTGAAATATTAACTGGATCTGCAGAGGGAGAGGTTGTTCTGATTCCAAGAATTGATTTGTCTCCATCTGACACTGGCCTTCCATTTAAATTAATTTGATGACAGTTTCCTGTGATGCCAGCATTTGCAATGACTATTAATATATCATAAGGACAAACTCTAGGCAGAGTAGGAATATTTCTACCTGAACCCGTTTTCGCACATGGTCAGTTATATGTTGCTTTCTCTCGAGTTTGAAGAGTGTGTGATGTTAAAGTTGTAAATACTTTATCCCAAGAGGAATTAGTCAAGCACTCTGAAAGTGTTTTCACTCTTAATGTGGTATACAGGGAGATATTAGAATAAGTTTAATCACTTTATCAGTCATTATTTGCATCAATGTTGTTTTGATATCATGAGTTTGTTGTTATATCATTTTATTATTGTTTGTTTATTAATAAAATTATGTATTATTTTCATATACATTGTACTCATTTCCTTTTATTTCTCACACTTTTATTATAGAGAAAGGGCAAATAGCAATATTAAAATATTTTCTCTAATTAATTCCCTTTTAATGTGCATGGATTTCATGCTCCAGGCCACTAGTTAAATCATAATAGTGAAATCAAGAATCAGTATTATTTTAAGTAATAACAAATTTGCACATGGCACCTTGAAAACAGATCCTGCCTAATACCAGGTATTGTATGTAAACTATACAGGAAAAAGAAATGACACATCTATAATTTGAAAAAAAAAGATAAAGTTTAGACATTTTATTCATAAAAGCATTCACATACAATTTGCAATGAACCAGAGAAATAACCCTCTTTCTTAGATACTATGGTGAGAACAGTGAGTAACAAAATAATTATAAACTATCCTACTCACAAATACTAATCTATTATTGTTAGCAATTGGGGTTACCATCTGGGGCCTCGGTTCTTCTTGTCAATGCAGAAAAGATTTTAAGGTCAATGAAGATGAAAGTAAAGCAAAGTGGGATTTATTGAAGATACACTCAAACCAAAGAGTGGGCCAATTGAGAGACACCATGGCCCCAAACTCCTGGGTTATATGGTTTAAATGAGGCATTTTCTGGGTGGAGACTTTCATTTGCATTCAGGGATGGTTAACAGAAAGGGGTTATCTATATATATATAAAACCCTAATATGCAAATAGACCAAATGGCGGAACAACCAAACAACCAGTTACTATGATGGGCACTGACCACCAGGAGGCGCATGCAGAACAAGGCAGGTGTCGGCAGCAGGCGGCAGAGTGCGGAACATGGCAGGCATTTGGCCACAGTGGGATGGTGGAGCAGGTGAGCAGGGGCGCCAGTTGCTGTCATTGGGATGAGCCTCTGGTGGTTACTGAAAATTCTTTGCTCCCGCACACCAAAGTCCTGCCTGGTGCTTGCACCTGCTGCTGACCCTGCTCACACCCGCTGGTGGTGCCAGAGCCACTGCTCACACCCACTGCTAGCACTGGCCTCACTCACACCCACAGTCAGCACTGGAGCCACTGCTCACACCCATTGCTGGTGCCTGGTGCCAGTCCTGATCACTTGGAGCCATCAGCAGGCGCAAGTGGCGGCTGCCAGCCCCAATTGCCCCTGAGGGCTTCTCTACCTCCCCCTGCTCCTGCAGGGCTATTGGGACAGTAGCTGCCACTGGCACCCACTGACGGCACCGGCCCCACTAGCACCTGCTGCTGGCACTGGCCCCAGTTGCTCTGTACCAACAGTGGGTGCCAGCAGCAGCAAAGGAAGCAGGGGTTCTGTCAGACAAGGGAGTGGGCGCTGAGGCAGGAGGGGCCGGGTGGGGAAAAGAAGATGAGCCGAGACTCACCTCTGTGTCCACCACAGCCTCGCAGCCCACAGTTCTTTTCAAGGTGCACAAATTTGTGCACTGGGCCCCTAGTATAACTATATTTCTTCTAAGCATGCCCTTACCCATAATGCATACAGAAAAAACATGGAGGGGCCAAAACTACAATGCAGATTTTATTAAATTAGTCCAGAGCCCTAGTAAGATGGCATTGAGTCATATCACTTTCCTGAGCTTGCGCCAAAAACACCTGCCCACTGACAGTCTGCTGGCTACAGGGCCACCCATAGGGAGGCAGTCTGAAGGCAAAGTTGTTCTGACCCCTGTTTGGGACCCCAGGGCAGGCCCCACCCCAGCCATTCCTATCGAACTTCCTCAAACTATGGGAACCCAATTCTTTGAAGGCCTCTGAGCAAAGACAGCTCTGGCTGCTTCCAGTAGATTGGGGTCATTGTGTGCTTTGGGTTTCCATACTTGCTAGCTGCTGGCTGAGGGAGGTGGCTGCTGATGTCTGTCCAGAGGCCCAAAATAAGGAATCTGTCCTGTGGGAGTGAGGGATTGATATCCTTCAGACAGTACCATTTGGAGCTGTATGGCTGCTACACGAGTCACGGCACCAAATGTATGTCACCAGGGAGACGATAGGATCTCAGTTCTTGTCTTCCTGAAGGAAAGATTTCAATCAAGAGGCAAAGTGTAGCAAAATAAGTGAGAATTTATCGGCCACAGCAAAAATGTACTTAAGACAGTGACACAAGGAAGGGCATAGAAGAGGCAACAGGGGAGCCTAGGCTGGGCTGCTTCGCTCACAGAGAAGTCAGAGAAAAGGGGGCCTTGATACAGGTTCAGGGGGGTAGTTCAGGATGAGTTGCAGCTGCCTGTTGCTCTCCTGGTTGCAATTTTGGTGGGGTCCCTTAGAGGAAAGAAGGGGGAAGGGAATGGCAAGGGTGTGCTCCCATTGGGGAGAGTGTGCCCTGGGTTCTTCATCCTGATCGTATTTACCTCTCTTGCAGGTGGAAATCATAGGGAGGTGTGGGAAACTGCCTGTTGTCTTCTCTAGCAGAGAGGTGTGAACAAGGAGCCCGGGATGCTGGTGACCCTTGAGCCCTGGCAAAGGTCGGGGCTAGGCACCCACTGCTTAGTCCAGACAATGGTAGCTGAAGCAACTTCCCCACCAGATAGTCATCTAAATCCTTACTGATAAGATAGTCTATTACTGGAAATTGCCTGCCTAAGGGCTATAGGTATATCCCAAACTGAATAAAAGAATGGCAAGGCCAGAGCCCAAACGGAGTCCTTCCTCTTGGGATGGGCTCCTGCCTGGCCCCCCAATTTCCAAATTATTATTTCTTGTCTCGTCTCTTTCATTTGCGTGGGGCCCCTCTTCCAGAGCCTGAACCCTGAACCATGCGGGACATGGGGTCATTCACAGGGAGGTCTCAGGGGAGGTCTCCATAGGATATTCAACAGTTTATCAGGTGTGCGCTTTCAGGGACATGGTCTCCACTGATTGGTCAGTGCCAAGGCAGCGGGTTATTAATCAATGTAGCTCATTCTGAGGAAGCCATGGAGTCACTTGTCTGGTTTTGCTGCTTTTATGGGCTGGAGCTGAAATACAACTGAGGCCTAGATGCTCTCTTTAGGGAGGAAAAGGTCAGGGGGTCTGAACTGCATGACCAGGAATATGCTAAGGGAGCTAGGTCTCCCTTCTTGTTTTCCTAGTTGGCTTTCTGTCCTGGTGAGTTTCTCTAGCTGGCTCATCGTCCTTGCTCTGCTCATGTCTGTCTAACTGCCTATGACATTATCAAGTTGTTAATCTTCAACTATATTAATAAATCATCTGAAAGACAGCCATCTTGTCAGAATCAATGATAACAGGCAGAAGATGAATGCACTGGTACAGATTTATTACAAATTTTTTTATTTCTGTGAACGAAAAGAGGATATATGCTAACCTGACTAGTTTAGGGAAGGTCTGCATTGAGATTTGCAAACTCAGAGACCTAAAGTAACCAGAAAAGGTGGAAAGTAAAGCTTTTATTAACCTTAACGCAGTTTATGGTGGGTAGTCATGTCCTAGGTTGGCATCTTCTGACAAAGGTCAGTCTTTACCTTACCTGCCCCTGCCCATTATCTTTTTGCATCTATGAGAATATCTCTTTGGAATGTCAAAGTGATTTTCCTTTTTCCAGAGCCCTCAAAACACAGGCACCTCATTGTTATTGAGTTAATTGTTGACTGTTAACTATCCTGCACTCACCTAAATAAAATGTGTCTCTCATTTTATTTTTTATCCAATCCCAGAGGTTTCCCTGCTTTGCTTTCTCCCCCTTCCCTAATCTATCACCAAAAGATTTATGTAACCAACATACTTCTTCTATTTTGATTATAATGTGTAAAATAAGGTGCGAAACTACCATTCTCTGGAGTATTGTCTCAATCCATTAAGATTTTGCTTCTTGGCAATTGTTGACAGTTTGCTCTCAAATAAACTCACAAAAATTCTTCACAGGTTTGAATGTTTCTTACGCTGACAGTTCTCTTGGTCATAGAGCAATTTTTTTTTTAATTAAAATGGACTTATTTGGAGAGAGATAGTAGAGTGTGCTCAGACATGTAGCTCCAATCCACCTCCTCTCTTCTCCCTTTCCTGGTATATCTTTCCTCCAGTTAGTGAAGATAGGATACCCTTTGCTGTAGTAATCACTGGTTTAAACTCCTTGAGAGCAACAGTAGCTAACATTTTTCTAAGCATTTACTAATAGGATAAGCAAAATAATTTTTATAGCTCCTCTCAAAAATACTATGTATTAAAATGGTGAAATGTACAAGAATTTCATCAAAATAAGAACTCGCACAGACTAAACCCACTGAAGGGGGGGCAGGGTGTTCATTTACCTATAAAAAATTGGTAAATGAATGAATTCATGCATGCATCCTACCCTTTAAATTCTATGCTACATGCAACAAACCTACATGGGCTTATTTTTTTAACTTAGGTTTTAGAGACACTTTCATAGATAGCTATCATTTTACAAATAAATCTGTAATCTAAACTGTTTCATTCAAACCATGTTAATTTCACCTTCTTTTTGGCCTCCTAGCCCACCACCTGAAATAACAACAATCATAATAATTCAATTACTTGTGAAAATGGTTGCAAAGGTCTTACTAATACCACTAGAATGTACATGTGATCAGAGGACAAAAAAACAACAAGGAAAGAAGCCCTATTGCCAGGTTATCAGCCACTGCCTAAGACCACTCTAGCATTCAGGAATGACCTTCTTCTTTGGATGAAACATCTTAAAATCTGATGTAATTTAAAGAAAACTAAATTTTTACAAAATGTTAGTTAGCTGTAAACTCCCTTTTTTTTTCCATGTCCTGGTAATTAATATTACAGATTTCCTTATGGATTAAAGTCTTCTGTTCATGTTGATAAATAGATGTTGGGGGGAAAAATCTCTAGAAGAGTGTCAGCTCTCAGAGTCTGCCTCTCGGGTGAATGGAGGACGTAGAGAAGGACAGAAAATGTAAAAAAATAGAATGTCTAACTCATCACTTAGGAATTAACCAAACACAAATAAAACTGGGAAAGAAGGGAAAGGGTGAGCAGGGCCACCCCTGGAAAAAAAGAGTCCCCGAGAGCATGAGGTCCAAGTGTGCCTGTCCTCCATATGCAGCAGTAGTGGTGGGTCAACGTTTTACTTAATTATTAGAAATTCTAAGGTTTGTCTCCAAAGTAGTTTTCCAGTTCAAGTCGTGTTCTTTTTTTATAGTTGTTATTGTTTCCAAAATAATCTATTTCTTTCAGAAGAGGTCATTCTTCAAACCCAGTTCACACAGGAGGATTTGGAATGTACAGCGAGTTCCGCATGCACTATATTCAGCAACACTTCAGTGGGTTCCCGCTGCGTCTCAGGCTCCGAGCAAGCTGCAGGCACCCCCTCAAGTCTAGAACCCGTTACTTAGCTTTTGTAAGTTTTTACTGCTCCTTTTCCTCTCCAAACTCCCATGTAAGCACGCCAGGCCTTAGACCCTTTAGGTAGAAACAAACCCAGCCCTTCTGCAAGCTTCGGAGGGAGGAGCTGGCAGGCTGATCCATCCACCCCTGAGTGGCTTTGATGCCCGGGGCTTGTTTACATGGTTCCCACAGAGCACTTACACTAGTGACTGCCAGGAATTGTTGACAGGGTTTTCTTTCTTCTTCTTCTCTTTTTTTTTTTTTTTTTTTTTTTTTTTTTTTTTTTTTTTTTTTTTTTTTTTTTTTTTTTTTTTTTTTTTTTGTTCTTTGTTTTTTTTATTTTATTAGGGTTTTCTGATTCAAAGGAAACTTTAGTTATAATTTAGGGGGGGGCGGATCAGATCTTCCCTCTGGGTCTGAAGGTGCGAACTCCTCGGGCGGGAGGCTCGCCTACCCGACGCCTCCCCTCACTCCAGCCCCCTCGCTGAGGAGCTGCAGTGCTTGCAGGGTTGCCTGGCAACCAGACGCGTGGCTCCTTCCCTCCGAGTGCGAG
>PVJC01045561.1:0-13649 GCA_004026665.1 Murina feae | reverse complement strand
GAAGGCCTGGGGTAATTGATACACTGTTCCTTTAAGGCGGCCTTCTAACTACTAATGAAGCCTCCTCTGCCTCACCTCGCAGCGTCTATAATGAAACAATTGTTACTTTTACTGGTTAGGCCGGAGCTGCTCTTTCCTTCAGCTCCGGAGGATTCTATGATTGTTACAATGTTTCAAAACTGCTAGAGGCAGTTTAATCAGAGCTGAGTTGAGGAGCGCAGCTTCACTTTCGCTTCTGCTGCAATGGAAAGGGCTGTTTACTCAGGTCCGGGAGTGGCGGCCACCACGTTGGCTGGGCTAATTTGCATACAGCCGCTCTGATTGGCTGGTGGGCGTGGCTTACCCTGTCTCGGAGAAACGGTTAATTTTAATATTTCGCTTTTATTAGTTTAGATAATTTTACAATAAATAGTGTCTTCTCTATTTTAACTCATGTGGTAAAGTACATTATCACTGAGAAGCTAAGAGACTTCAATCAAGTTACAGACTGCCTTTCCTTATATGTTAGAAACCTGCTTAAAAAGCTGTTTGAGTGTTACAATTTTTTAGAAGTTCTGTGCTTCTTTTGGAACTTTTCATGCATTACCTGTTACCAGACCTAAAAACAATTTATGTGACCTTACTAGTTTATTCCTTCAAAATGACAGAGTCTTGGCATTTCACTAAATCAAAGTCATAAATTTCAGTTCAACAACTTGCAACTTGTTTATGTTTGCCTGTTCTAGCTGCCTGGACTCCACTTTTTAATCTAAGAATCTAGGGTTTTTAATGCTAGCTTTGTTTTGAACTTCAAGTAACAGGAACATAGAAATACAATACAGACTCCTGGTCTTAGCCAATAACTTGTGGTCAATAAAAGACTTAAGAAATAAGCTGTGTGTGGCCAGGACTATCCTTCCTGTGCTTTCTGGAAAAATAAGAAATAGCCAGGCTGGTGTGGCTCAGTGGTTGAGCATAGACCTATGAACTAGGAGGTCATGGTTCAATTTCCAGTCAGGGCACATGCCCAGGGTTTTGGCTCCACCCAAGTAGGGGTCATGCAGGAGGCACCTGATCAATGATTCTCTCTCTCTCTCTCTCTCTCTGAAATCAATTTAAAAAACACTTTTTTAAAAAGTTAGAAATAACCTAATTTCATGATCATTTATGATGCTATAATTGTCATAGCCTACATGGACTACTTATTAGTTCTGCTAATGAGTTCTGTAAGTTAATTATCTATCAGTGAAACTGATTTTTAATTTTGACTTACCTCAAATAAATTTCTAAGAATGGATACTCAATATAGATTTTAATAATTTTCAGATTATTTTAATTTGCAAATATCAATCTTTAAGGTCTCTTCCCACGTCTACCTTTCCAAGTTAAAATATCTTTCAAGTCTATTATCTCTAATATAAGGATCTTAAAGTGCTTCTACCTTCCAAGTTGCCCTTTTCTATTGTCTCTGTTATGTACTGGAAACACTATTCCAAATATGTTCATAAAACAGTTTGGGAAAAATAAATAACCTAACCTTAAAATTTTATTTATCATAAAAGCCATCAACTTTTAGGGTATGGAATGGAAAAGGCATTAACATAAAGCAGTTTTCAGGTGCTTAATACTAATTTTCTCACACAAACCCTGGAATACAAGAAAATGAGTCTCAGACCAGCCATTACAGTGCATTCAAGAACAGTAATATATAAGACAGTTCAATTCTCTAAAACAGGGAACTGTTCTATCAAGCACTTGAAATATGACAAGAACTAAATTTTTATTTAAGTTTTAATTAACTTAACAAGTCTAATATGGCTAATGGCTACTATGTTAGACAACACAGCTCTAGGACATAACTACCATCTAAGCTAATAAATGAGTAATATGCAAATTGACCCTCACTCCATTACATTTAAGCCACGGCCACCAGCGAAGCCACGTCCACCAGGCAATCAGAGTAGCTGTATGCAAATTAACCCAGCCAAGATGGCTGCTGGCAGCCACAGAGCCAGAGCAAACAGGAGGCTTCTGTTGCACCAGCAATGGAGCAAACTGCCTGCCTAGGCTGCCTGGGCCTCTGCTCAAGGCAACAATGTTTCACTTATAGAAGCCACGCAGCTGAAGCAAACAGGAGGTTTCGTTGCCTGCCTATGCCTCCACTCAAGGCAACAAAGTTTCAATTATAGAAGATAAACTCCAGGAACCTGATTCCAGCCAGCCTGACTGGGACGTTGGGTCAATGGGAGCTGTAGCCAGCCTGCAAACAGCCCTCAGCCCCTCACCCAGGCTGGCCACACCCCCATGGGGTGAGGGTCCCCACTGGGGGGCTTGGCCAGGCACACGAGCAGGTGGACATCCCCTGAGGGGTCCCAGATTGCGAGAGGGCACAGCCCGGCTGAGGGACCACCCCCCTCCCTGAGTGCACAAATTTTTGTACACCGGGCCCCTAATTCTCTATAAAACGAAACTGCTTCAAGTGATACCAGCGATGCCAACAATGTATTTTCCACTGCCACAGTTGCTGGGTTGCTTCAAAAAAAATCAGACAAAAGAAAAAAGGTTCCTGCTAATAGAAGCTAAACTTTTTTGTTCTGGCTGGCTCCATTTAAAAATTCCTATCCTTGTTCTCTTCTCCCCATCTTTTCCTCTTCAAAGTCTATTTCCTTCCATCTACTACACAAAGAACTCCTTTCCTTTCCAGTTCAATTCAACATTCCCTCTTCTTGTTTCTTCCTGTTCTTCAAGTAATCCCACAGTATCTAAAAATATCAACATTCTAGTTATGACTACAATATTAGAGTCCAACAGACCTAGATTAACACATATTTTTTCGGGAAACGAGTAAAATCGGATCCACCAGGGAGACTGTCAATGGACATGAGGAAACATACATTGGAACCTCTAGCTGGAACCGGCAAAAATAAAAATGTTTTATGTCGTTGTCGTGTGTGTGCTGCTCATAAACTATGCAGTGAAACGCGGTACATGTGCAAGTTTTGTAATGTACCCCTGCACAAAGGAAAGTGTTTCGAACACTACCACACAGTGAAGCACGCGATTTGGCAGGAAAATGCCTGATTACAAAGTGTTAAAATTCCAACTACACTGCCAAGTAACAAATGGCTATGACTGTTATCATTGCCAGTAAGAATCCTATCTAATAAAAGAGTAATATGCAAATTAACTGTCACTCCGGGACAAAAATGGTGGTGCCCATAGCAGTGGGGCAGGACGCTGGTGGCGTTACCCTGGCAATGGGAGCCCAGCAGGCAATCAGACCGCAGGCAGCACTCAACAGGGCCTGCTGGGAGGTCACCATGATGAACCCCAAGCAGACAAGCGGGGGGCCGCAGGTAGCGCCCAGCAGGGCCTGCAGGGTGCCAGCTGTCAAGGAGGGGGAGCCAGCAATGGGGACCCCCACAGGCGGTGGCCGGCTGGGGGTGGTGGCTGCGTAAGACAGGATGAGGGGACACAGCGAGCCAGAGGCATCAGGGACCCCCAGCCGCCACCCCAGCTGGGCCTTGGCCGGGGCGGCGGCTGCAGATGACAGGACCAGGGGAGCCGGCGAACCAGAGGCATCCTGAACCCCCCAGCTGCCGCGTTGGTCGGGTCTCAGCTGGGGCAGTGGCTGCGACAAGAGGATGTGGGGGTGCGGCAAGCCAGAGGCATCAGGGAACCCCCAGCCACCATCTGGTCCGTGTTAGAAAAAGTTTGCCAACCCTATTAAAGACTATAGAAAATTGCCTAGTTTGGGAGATGTGGCTCAGTCTCTCATTATATAGAAAACTACTCAAGCTTTCTTAAGTACTAGGTGTACCAGTTAATAATGTAGATTTTGTAATCAAAGAAAACATGATAATTTCAAAAGAAACATCAAAAGTGCTTTATTCAAAGTAATGTCCATCACTAGCTACACATTTTCCCCATATTTCAGGTAATTTGCAGGTAGCGCCCCAATAGAACTTTTCTTGTTTTGAGGCAAACCATTCAGAGACCCAATTTTCCACTTTTTCGTATGTTTTGAAGTGCTGCTCAGAAAGTGTGTGTGCCATCGATAGGAACAAGTGGTCATCTGAAGGAGCAAGGTCTGGTGAATATGGTGAGTGGGTTAATACTTCCCAGGCAAGATCTTTTAACGTGTCTTTAAACTGGTTTTGAAATGTGTGATGGTATGTCATCCTGAAGCAAAATTACTTTGCAGTGTCTTCTGGCACATTCTGGTCGTTTCACAAGCAAAGCGTGGTTCAAACTGATTATTTGTTGTTGGTAGCGACCCGTATTAACAGTTTCACCTGGTTTTAGAAGCTCATAATACACCACACCTTCCACCAAACACAGAGCATTGTCTTCTTTCCGAAGAGATTTGGCCTTTCAGTTGATGTTGATGGTTGACCTGGATCAACCCATGATTTTGTGATTTGTGATTCTCAAAATAAATCCACTTTTCACTGCCAGTCACAATTCGATGCAAAAAAGACTTTCTTTCATGCCGTTGAAGCAACATTTTACTGATGACTTTTTGGCTTTCCATGCGTCTTTCATTCAGTTAATATGGCACCCATTTTTCTTCCTTTAAAATCTTTTCCACTGCTTATAAATCATCAGAAATTGTTTGCTGAGCAAGTTTAATCTTTCTGTAAGTAGTATTTGAGTTTGACAGGCATCTTCGAATCCAATAATGCTTGTAATCGTTGGTCTTCAAACTATTTCAGTTGACCTGGACATTCTTTGTCTTTCACATCAAAATCATCACTTTTAAAGTGTTTAAACCAGAGTTCATAAGATGGAGCATGTTTACCATAAGCTTCTCAAAGTATAGGATAACTTTTTCTTCAAAATAATGAATTGAAACTTCCCACAAATGCTCTTTTTTGGCACGAAATTCAACATTTTTAAGCGTAAAAATATCTATGATGTTAATACCTTCAGCAAATTTGACATAGTTTTGAAACTTGCTATCAATACAAAAAACAGCATACATATCAAATTGCATATATATCAACATATGTGTAACTCCATCTATTGAAAAAAATCCGCATTAGTAACTACAGCACCAAGTATAGGCTCCAGCCACATTTGTATTCAATCTGTACTCTAGCACAACAGCTACTTATTACACATTTGAGTCAATGGTTCTGCAATGCTATCTTTGATTTCCTTTAAAATTTCCCTGAAAGTTCTGTAATTGTGTTGATTTATCTAATTTATTTTATCAATCCCACTTAAGTTATTGTGAATATTTGCTCTAACACCTTCAACTTGTTCACTTCAGAGTAAGGTGAAGGCAGTTAACTCCTCTAATCTGATTTCCTTTCCAGTTTCTTTGCTGCATAAATTAAGGGACTCCTGTTTCTGATATTCCACTACTGATTTTTTTAATTCCTTGCAGAATGCTCACAAAGTTTATTTTTCTTAATTGTTTTCCACCTTATAACAATCCTGTCAGACTTTGTAAGCAGACTTGTTTGCTTCAAGTGGGCTATTCTGACATATTTTGGTCTAGAATATCCTTCACAAGCATATTTGGTGCTGGAGCTTTAACACTTGTATTTTTCATACAGGAATATTCCTTTAACACAGGGTTCAGGAAAAAACTCTATATTCAAACTCCATACTTTAATCTCTTTAAAGCCTGTTTTCTCATCTACAAAATGGAGATATAGTAGTAACGACTTCAGTCATTAAAAAGATTAAACTACATAATCACATAATCCATTTAAAATGCTTAACAAAAAGTCCTCAACTAGCATACTTTGCACAAACACATGAAAACCGCCCCACCCCAAATGGATTTTAGGTATATCATGATAAATCTAAGACTCCAAAAATAGGTTTTCATTATTAAACAAAGAAAACTCCTGTATTTCAAAGAATATCACACAGAAAAAATAATGAGTAAAAAGTTCACCAAATTTAAATTGTCAAATAGGTTTTCAAACATCTTATAGCACCAACATAAATTACTCACTTTACTAGTGGCACAGTGCACAAAATTTGTGCGGGGCGGGGGGCGGGCCTGGAGGGTTCCCTCAGCCCAGCTTGAACCCTCTCCAATAAGGGACCCCTTGGGGGATGTCTGACTGCCAGTTTAGGCCTGATCCCACAGGGATCGAGTGTGCGATTGGGCCTAAACCTGCAGGGGGACATCCCTCTCTAAAATCTGGGACCACTGCCTTGTAACGATTCACCAGCATGCCTGCCTGATTGGCCCTAACTCCCCTCCCTTGCCAGCCTGATTGCCCCTATCTGCCTCTGCCTGCCTGATCACCCCCAACTGCCCTCCCCTGCCGCCTGATCTCACCCCCAACTACCTCTGCCTCAACCCCCACCACTATGGCTTTGTCCTGAAGGAAGTCAGACATCTGGAAGATGGCTGGTCAACCCAGTGTAATTAGCATATTACTCTTTTATTAGTACAGATAGATTATATAGGATACAATTGCTTAAATGGAGGGAAAAGCCTTTTTCAGCAAGAGGAGATGCTCTTGGCAGACAAAAAAAAATACATAATCCCTACACCTGGACTGATAGCCAGCCATATGCACTATACTGCCAAACCAGTCATTAAAAAATTGAACTGCTTTCTTACACCTCACACTAAACAGCTGTTGCCCTTCAACTGCCACCTCAACCTCCACCTTATGTTCTGCCTTCATAGATTTCGTTCTGATTGGTTGGTTTCTAAGCCAGTCAGCGTCAAAAGCTCCGCCTCCTAGGCAGCTATTGGCTCCTCACAGTTCACCCAGATTTGGCTCTGATTGGTTTCTTTGCCAGTCAGAGTCAAAAGCTCCACCTCCTAGGCAGCCACTGGCTCCTTGCAGTTCACTCAGATTTGATTCTGACTGGTCGGTTCCTATGCCAGTCAGTATCTCCAGGCCTATTTCCGGGCCTTATCAGAGAGGCAAGGCTGATCAGCAGCAGCCCCACCTCTCTCTCTCCAAGAGGTCAGCAGTTCAGCCCGTTCGCCAGTCCCCTCCTACCCAAGCCTGCTGCATGCGCAGACTGGTATTCAATCGAGCCTTTGGTTGTTTTGGATGTTACAGACCTTGGCTCTTTATATATATAGATTCTACATTGATATTTATCAAGATTCTGGTTTATCTGAACATACTGTTTATTCATTAAGGGAGAAGCACAAGATGTCACTTTCAGCATATAAAAAAAGTCAACTGAAAACAAAGTAACAAAAAAAACTAGAAAAAAAATATATATCCCAACAAATAGATGGCAATTTAGAAAAAAATATACAAAAGATAAACATCCAGAAATTCAACTACTAGAATTCAAATTATTTCCTGAGCTAAAATAAAGATCTTAGGTATCTTTATCCAGTCATCACTTTTCTTTATCCAAACAGGCTCTATATCAGATTCCCCGCATTTCCCCAGTCTCTTATTTATTCATTTAATAAATATTTAGTCAGTTTCCCTATTTTCTAAGTACCACTAGGCCTTAAGCACTGGCACACCTGACAAAAACAAAAAACAACAATTACATTATAGGATAGCAGGTGCAGAAATGGGGGTAAGCACACGATACTACAGAAGCATACAGTAAGCACCAAATTCAAGATGTGTGTGTTTGGAAAAAACGCTTCCCAACGTAGACCAAATGGATTTAAAATGTGTTTTTCTAGCTATTCCCGTCTCACTAAAGAATTTCCAGCTCTAAAGGACTCAGAACTGGAATTGCCAATTTTAACATGATATTGAGGATTTTAATTTTCAAAACAAAGGAAAGGTAGGATACATGAGAGCACATAGGTCAGTTAATATTGTGGCCATTTTAGACCTCCTCTATGGAAATGACCAGTAGGCAAAATATGCCTGACTCCACATCATAAAAGCCTATGGCCAGAAAAAGTTTTTCAGACTAACTGTTGAGCATATTTATTGCTCAAGTATCTTTTCTTTTTCTTCTTCAAATTTTACAAAATAGTACATTTTCACAAATTATATGAGTATACTAGTTATCTAACTGACACCATGAATTTAAAAAAATAGGTCTTTAATAAGCAAAATATTTGTCCCTTCAATACACCAAGTTCTCTCTATTCATGATCACAGTTGTTACATATTTTTCAACATCATATTTTTTTCAGGTAAAAATAAAATTCTTAATCAGGAAGCAAAATGGAGACCCAGTAAATTAGGATACCCATTTATAAAAATAGCAACAAAACTTTTATTTCTACTGATAGATTCATTACACTCAACTTTATAAATACCAACCAATAATTAAACTGAAATGGATATGAAACTCAGAATTTCAATTTTTGTTTTAATGGAATCAATTTACATGATGTTAAGTTCTGAATATTTGTATCCCGCCACCCACCCAATTCATACATTGAAATCCTAACCTCTAATGGTAATGGTATTAATAAGTGGGGCCAGGGGAAGTACTTAAAAGTCATATGGGTAGAATCCTCATAAATGGAATTCATGCATTAGAAAAGAAGCTCCAGAGAAATCCCTAGCCCCTTCTACTATGTGAGGATGCAAGGGGAAGTCTGCAACCCAAAAGAGGGCCCTCACTCAACCATAGTGGTACCCTGATCTTGGATTTCCAGCCTCCAGAACTGTGAGAATCAATTTCTGTTGTTTGTAAGCCACCCAGTTTGCAGTACTTTGTTACAGCAGCCCAAACGGACTAAGACACATGCTCTGTTTTCAGTTGCCAGCTCTAAAAGAATTTTTAAATGAAGTTCTTCAGAAGAGCAAATGGAACATGAGGAACAACACAAGTAAGTAAATATCTGGATAAATAATTATCGGCTCTTAAGTTCTTTAAAATATGAGTGGCAATTAAAAGCAAATATTATAACACTTTTTAATAAGGCTTCTAATACATGCAGGTATGATACAAGACAATTACAACACAAAGAGGTAGGGGAAAGGAACCTATATGATGGTAAAATTTCTGTATTTCACTTGAATTACTAAAATATTAATTCAAGATAAAAATTGAGTATATGTGTTATAATCCCTAGAGCAGCCACTAAAATGTTACAGGAAAAAACACAATACAATAAAATGGAATACTAAAAAATGTTCACATAACCCAAGGAAAGAGGTTATAAAAAAAAACAGAGAGAGCAAACAGAAAATAAAATGATAAATCTAAATGCAAATGTGCCAATAATTAAACTATGTGAGATGCAGTGAAAGCATTATAGCATTACAGAGTTTATATATGAGAAAAGGTCTCAAATCAATCAGCTGAACTTCTACCTTTAGAAACTAAAAAGCAAAATATATACAAAGCAGGCAAAAGGAAGAAAACAGAGCAGAAATCAATAAAATTGAAAACAAAAAAATAGAAAAAAAAAATCAATGAAACTAAAAGCTCTTTCTTTCAACAGATCAATAAAATGTAAACCTTTAACAAGACTGATTAAGTAGAACAGCACTGAACAGCCCTACTAGTATTTAAAGAAATCGAATTTACAGCTAAAAGTCTTCCAAAAAGGAAATTTTCAGGCCCAGATAATTTCCCTGGTGAATTTTACTAAAACTTTAAAGAAGAAATGACACCCATTCAATATATTCTCTTTCAGAAAATGGAAGATAAACACTTCTCAACTCATTTTATGAGTTCAATTATTACCCTGATACCAAAAACAAATGAAGATAGTATAACAAAATAAATAATTGATATACGCGATTCAATAAAAATAAACAAAACTACAGTAATACAAATGGTCAGTTATAGAATTAACTCACAGGGATGTACTGTACCTCATAGGGGATTACAGTCAACAATCTAATCTAATAAAAGAGTAATATGTTAATTGTCTCACTCTGCTATATCCCAAGCCACGCCCACCAGCCAATCAGAGAGACTATATGCTAATTAACCCAACCAAGATGGCGGCCAACAGCCACAGAGCTAGAGCAAACTGGAGGCTTCATTGCCCCGGCGATGGAGGAAGCTGCCTGCCTAGGCCAGCTGTGGCCTCTGCTCAAGGCAACAAAGTTTCAGTTATAGAAGATAAATAAACCCCAGATACCTGCTTCCAGCCAGCCTCACTGGGAGCTTGGGTGGCTGGGGGCTGTGGCCAGCCTGCAAACAGCCATCAGCCACTCACCCAGGCTGGCTAGGCACACCAACAGGGACCCCTACCCTGAAGGGGTGTGGCCAGTCTGAAAACAGCCATGAGCCCTCACCCAGGCTGGCCAAATCCCCTTCGGGACCCCCACCCTGATCCGGGACACCCTTCAGGGCAAACCAGCCGACCCCCACCCATGCACCAGGCCTCTATCCCATATAATAAAAGGGTAATATGCAAACTGACCCTAACAGAACAACTGGGAATGACTGGTCACTATGACACACACTGGCCACCGGGGGGCAGATGCTCAATACAGGAGCTGCACCTGGTGGTCAGTGCACTCCCACAGGGGGAGTTAGGCTCAGCCAAAAGCCAGGCTGACAGCTGCCAGTACAGCGATCGTGGTGGGAGCCTCTCCTGCCTTCTGAGCAGCGCTAAGGATGGCTGACCGCAGCTTAGGCCTGCTCCCCACTGGCAAGTGGACATCCCCCGAGAGCTTCCGGGCTGCCAGAGGGATGTCTGACTGCCAGCTTAGGCCCAATCACCCGGGCCTAAGCCATAAGGTGGACACCTCCCAAGGGTTCCCAGACTGTGAGAGGGCCCAGGCTGGGCTGAGGGACTCCCCCCAAGTACACAAATTTTTGTGCACTGGGTCTCTAGTTTTATATAATAAAAGGCTAATATGCAAATCAACTGAACAATGGACTGACTGGTCACTATGACACACACTGACCACCACAGGGCAGATGCTCAATGCAGGAGCTTCCCCCTGGTGGTCAGCGTGTTCCCACAGGGGGAGCACAGCTCAGCCAGAAGCCCTCAACCAGGCTCCTAGCTAGCTGAAGAGCACAGCAGATCAGGCACGAGCCTCTCCCGCCTCCGTGGCAGCACTAAGGATGTCTGACTGCCGGCCTAAGCTGTCAGTCGGACATCCCCTGAGGGCTCCTGGCCTGCAAGAGGGAGCAGGCTGGGCTGAGGGATCCCCCTGAGTGCACTTATCTCATGCACTGGGCCTCTAGTACCATAATAACTTTTTATGGTGACAGTTACTAGACTTAGTGTGGTGATTACAACATCTATACCAATGAAAGTATTAATATGTTAATTAGGGTGGACGTCTTCCTGATGTCTGTCCAAATGTCTATCCAGTCAAAGCCACAACAGCTGTGAGGCCCAGGGCTCAGGCAATCATGGGCTCAGGCAGCTGTGAGCCCCAGTGGCTACAAGGCCGGGGGCCCAGGCCTCATAGCCACTGCGGCTGGCAGTGGCAGCAGCAGTGGGATGATGGGGGCGGGGCCTTCCACTGATCATCCGGTCGCCTCATGTCTCATCAGTAGGACATCCCCTGAGGGCTCCCAGACTGTGAGAGGGAGGAGGCCGGGCTGAGGGACCAGCCCCTGAACCCCAGTGCATGAATTTTTTTGCACCAGGCCTCTGGAAAGGTATATAAATGTCTAATCACCATGCTATACACCTGAAATAATGTCAACAATAACAAAAAAAACTTTTCTAACCTGTGGTAAATGCACCCATACAGTGGAATACCACTCGGACATAAAAAGGAATAAATTAGAGTTTCACTCAACAACTTGGATGAATTTAAAGGCAATATACTGAGAGCTTCTGAGTTTGTGAACACATGGAGATGTGGGAAGAGTGGTGCGCACCTGGAGGTCATGGAAGCTTAAAGCCCTTTCCCACATACCTTGCTCTAGGCCTCTCTTCCATCTGACTGTTCCAGAGTTTTAACATTCTACAGTAAGTTAGTGATCTAGTCTTGACAAATTGCACAAATAAAACTTGGACCTTTGTAGAATTAAATCAAGGTGACATATTTGTGCATATATGTTACCAGAAAAAGCCCCCTACTTTCTGCAAAGAGACACAATCGTTCCCTCTCTCAGGAACCCAAACCAATGAAATGCAATTCAATTCAAAAAGGCATGTATTGAGTAAAAAATAAAATAAAATAAAAGCAAAATACTGAGTGAAAGCAGCCAGTTTCAAAAGGTTTCAGAATACATCACTGTATATATATGACAATCTCAAAAGGTTAAAACCATAGTGATGAAGAACTATTATCAGTGGTTGCCTGGGATAGGAGAAGGTTTGACTATAAAGATAACAATCAAAGATTTTTGGGGGGAGCTGATGAAACCAATTCTAAATCCTAACTCTGGTGGTGGTAATACAAATCTATGTACGTATTAAAAATTCACAAAACTATACACTCCCAAAAGGTCAATTTTACTGTATGGTAATGAAATTTAAAAATATTTTTAAAAGTTAAAACTAGGACAACCAAGATGGCAGTATAAGTAAACACCTGAATTTGCTGCCACGCACAACCACATTAAAATTACAACTAAAAGACAAAACAAATACCATCCAGAACCACGGGAAGGTTGGCTGAGTGGAAATTCCACAACTAGAAGGGAAGAGAAAAGCACATTGAGTCCAGCAGGAGGTGCAGCGGTGTGGAAGAACGGAGGTATGGAGACACATGTGAATGGGGCTAGCAGCTGGGTATGCTGTTGTCTTTTTCAATCCAGAGGGAGAAACAAGCTCCTCATTGCTCAGAACTCCAGTTCCAGGTGAGAATTTGTGGACCCAGACTAATTCGAAGAGAAGCTAGATTGTTTGGCATCAGGCCAAAACATAAGGGTGGCTTTCTCGCAGAGGTGCTTGCAGCGGTCATTGTTCCTGCATGGAACCATGAGATACAGACCCTGGGATCTTTCCAAGGCAGAGCAGACTGGCAGCCATTGTGATTTGCTCTGCCCTGGTAATTCCCTGAGACCCTGCCCCACCCAATTTACAACCCCACCAAAGATGTGCACAGAGGCTTTTGCATATGAATAGCCTGGCCTTTTTCTGCCTAAAAACCTAGGCAGACTGAGTGAGCACCAACGCCTCACTTAAGCAGTCCTTCCCCATAAGGGTGTCTCTAGCACAGAAGTTCTCCCATTGTAAACACAACTGGTCCTCACAACTGGCCCCTGGCCTGGAGGTCAATTCCAGCCAGTGATACCAACAGCAATGAAGGCTTAACTACAACAAGACTGTGCACACAGCCCACGAAGGGTTACACCAAGAGTGTCCACCTCAGGTAATTAGGGAGGCAGAGTCACTGGGCCCTATAGGACACGTAGCACAGAAAGCCACTCTATCAACACAGGGAAGCAGCCAAAATGTGGAGACCAAAAAACGGGTCACAAATGAAAGAAATTGAGGAAAGCAAACTACCGGATATAGAGTTCAAAACCACGGTTATAAGGTTACTCAAGAATCCTCTCGAAACCTCCGAGAAATACATTGAGACCCTCAAGGATATGAAAAAGGACCAATTAGTAATTAACACTTTGTAAGTGGGCATTTTCTCGCCACCGTGTGGTAGCGTTCGAAACACTTTCCTTTGTGCAGGGATACATTACAAAACTTGCACATGTACCACGTTTCACTGCGGAGTTTATGAGCGGCACACACATGACAATGACGTAAAACACTTTTATTTTTGCCGGTTCCAAGGCATGTTTCCTCATGTCCATTGACAAGTCTCCCTGGTGGATCCGATTTTACTCGTTTCGCGCAAAAAATGTGTTAAGCATTCACT
>PVJC01045560.1:0-13614 GCA_004026665.1 Murina feae | reverse complement strand
CCCCCCTCCACCTCTTTCCCGCTCCCCGATGCCCCTCAAAGGGTCTGGGCAGCCGGCAAGCAGGCCCCCGGCCCCCACCGCCTCTTTCCCGCTCCCCGGTACCCCGCAAAGGGCCTCAGCAGCCGCCAAGCAGACCGCCAACCCTGCCGCCTCTTTCCCACTCACAGGTCCTGGGTCCTGTGCTGTTCCGCCCTACAGCCGCTCTGTGCACTCGGGAGGTCCCTCAGTCCGGCCTGTGCCCTCTCACAGTCTGGCACCCCTCTGGGGATGTCCACCTGCTTGCGTGCCTGACCAGGGGCTGATGGCTGTGTGCAGGCTGCCCAAGCCCCCCAGGAATGTCCCTCACCCCATTGGGTTGTGGCCAGCGTGGGTGACGGGCTGATTGGCGCTTTCAGGCTTTAAAGCTGACCACAGCTCCCAATGACCCAATGTCCCAGCAAGGCTGGCTGGACGCAGGTTTCAGGGGTTTGTTCATCTTCTATAATTGATACACTGTTCCTTTAAGCCAGCCTACTAAGGAAGCCTCCTCTCTGCTTCACCTCCCAGTGTCTATAATGAGACAATGTTACTCTTAGGCCTGCTGTTTTCTTCAGCTCCCGAGGATTCTATGATTGTTATGTTGTTACAAACTTGTGTTTTGCTAGAGCCAGTTTAAGTGGAGCGGGCCCGCAGCTGCAGTTTCACTTTCACTCCTGCCGCAATGGAAGCTGCCGTTTACTCTGGTCCATTGGCGGCCTCCATGTTGGCTGGGCTAATTTGCATACAGCCGCTCTGATTGGCTGGTGGGCGTAGCTTACCCCATCTTGGAGAAATGGTTAATTTCAATATTACGCTTTTATTAGTTAAGATAGAGTGGAAGGAAGGTGGGGAAGACAGAGAGAGAGAAACATCAATGTGAGAGAGAGACATCAACTGGTTGCCTCCTGCATGGACCCCAGAAGGATCGAGCCTGCAATCAATGTATATGCCCTTGAATGGAACAGAACCCAGGACCCTGCAGTCCTCAGACTGACACTACACAACTACTGAGCCAAACCGGCTAGGTCAAGGGACTCTTCCTTTTGACTATAAACTCCTGGGCTGGCCATCTTGGCAGGGCCAATGATGTAACACCTCCTAATGCCCACCCAGCATGTGCACAGAAACACACAGGGACTCCAGTGATGAGCACACACCCCATTTTTATGGAGCACGTGGCTTATGAAAATGACAAATCACTAGGTCCCAAAGAAGGAAATCTGTCCATCTTCTTCTCCAATCCCAACCACTAAGAAGTACAAGTACCTGAAACACACTACTATTTCCCAAATGCTTCCTGGATGTCACTTTTACAGAAACACATCTGGAATCTGTGGAGCGATTTTTCCACTCCACTCCTTAGAAGTAAATTTCACCACTATGTTTTTATATCAAATGTACATATAATTCATATGTCATTTGGTTCTAAGTACAATCTCACTTGCTTTAATCCCATTTTCAAATTTTAAAAATTGCAGGCAATGCCCAGAGCCCATGTTTTCTGTGGTCTTTCCAGAAAAAGCCAGTTAAATACCCAACCTTGAGTAGAAAACCCTAGAGCCCACTGCTGGTAGCGTACCACAGACTCGTCGATCTTGGAGATGCTGTTGTGACTCAGGTCTAGAGTGGTCAGTGCTTGCCATGTGGGGATGATGGCAGTCACAGGGCCTTCCAGAGCTGTGCCTTCTGGCTCCCACTCATCAAATTCCGAGGCTTCGGGAACGAGGACTTCCTGTGTAAGAACATCTGTTGAGCACACTTGGGCCCTCACGCAACACTGACTGGGAATGCAATCATTGCAAAATTTCAGGAAGAGCTTGGGCATATTTAGCAGGTGGAAGTGAACTTGCATTAAACTTGGGCTTTGGTTCATATGTCTTTAAGCGATTGTGAAATAACTGAAAAGCTTAGCAACATACAGTTATTTGGAATATGTTCCAGTCCTACTTCAGGAGCAAATGCTTTTTAAGCTTTTGCCATATATATAATGTCTTTACTGGCTTAAATCTCAGAGGCTAAAGGTCAGAATTTGTGGTATTTCCAGGCAACTGTGCTTTCCAAGCTGGCACTGTGGTCCCTGCTGTGAACAGCAGGCCCTTTTAACCATTACTTCACAGGGTTCAAGTCCAACAATTCTGAGATAGCAGCACAGTGCACAAGGGCAGCACCAGGGAAGGGGAGGGAGAAAGCCTCCTCATTTTGACGTTTCATGACCACAAGACCTCTGCTCTCTCGGTGATCATTTGGAGTTCCGTGAGCCAGGCAGCAGGAAGTGCTTCGGAGAGAGACAAGGTTGCCTGACATCCTTGCTCTTGACACAAGTCTTCTTTTAGTCAGTAAGCCTCAATTTCACCAAACCTAAATCTGACAGACTAAGTCATAAAAGCTGCCACTATGCTTTTCTGGAGAATTTTAACATTACTAAAATGCAATCCATAAAAAAGGCCAATAGAAAAGAAACCTCTTACATTCTCAATTTGAGTATTACTGTGGCTCATATACAAACATTAGAGTATAACATATCCACAGCCTCACCTGTATCCTTTAAGTCTGCTAAGAACAAGACACAAGTGCTAATTCAGGGCTTCTTAAGCTTGGAGAAACATTTATATCAATCTAGCTATAAATGTCCTGCCAGTTGCTACTGCTTAACAATTTACTTATCAAACACCAGTGACTTTTTTTTTAGGGCAGGGGGTGGGGGACCCAGTTCCTTAAAATATCTTGTTTAACAGCATGATTTTTGATGAAGACGTGGAATAAAGCATCCCAGGCGTTGCGAAGTGCTGGAAGGTCTCCCATGAGTGGATGGCTACCCAGGCCTGGCTTCTGGTTTCTGACAGTGGTGGTGCACACTCCTACTCTCAGTGCAGGGGGGAACCACAGTGCAGAATCTTGCCCTACAGACATCTCCAGGCAAGAAACAGGGGGCACTCACCTTCATCGAGGTTGCTGAGAAGCACACACTCATCGTGCTTAAGGTGGGCTTCGAGGTGACCAGTCCTCGGATGTGCTTGGCATCACAGTGGCTTATCTGGAACAAGGAACAGCCATGTCTCAGGAACGGCATCACTTATCCTACAGAAGCCTTGGGTAGGGGCAAGAGGTGATTCAAATCCTAAGTCTCTCCTTTCCCCAGCTTTTAGTGCTGACTAAACAGCACCTGAGGAATCTGGTAAGACTCACAACGAACCATGAATTCCATTTTCCGTGTAGGGGCTGCTTGGGGCTTGGCAGGTGGACAGAAAGTGTGGGCCACAGAGATCAGAGCTGAGAGCAAGGGGCCTCTGAAGCACAGTGAGCACGATGGACCCTCCTATTCACCTTGCTCCACTCCCCCGGTGTCTGCTGTCCTGTGAGGGGGCAGGGAAGGGGGCAGGCTAGGCCGGGCACCCCTCTGACTTCTTTGTCTTCACTTGGCCTGCACTGGTCAAGTTCCCACAAGTTCCCACCAAGGGAAGCTGTCATCCAGGTCGGAGACAAGCCCAGAATGTTGCAGGCAGAATAGTCCAATGTGTAGCAGAGGCTCTGTTGCTGGGATCAGCTGAATTAAGATCTCAGCTTTCCCCTTATTAACCACATGGTCCTGGCCAAACTTCCTAACCTCCCTAAGCCTCAGCTTTCTCAACTATAAAAGGGGAATAAAAGTGCCCACTTTACAGGGCTATTAGGAAGAATCCACCAAGAAGTGTACATCAAACATGAGGCACAGGGTTGCTGCACACAAAGGCCATGCTTGAGAAATAGATGCTTTAATACATTTTGTATTATTCGTTATGGAGTCCTTCTTTCATTTTAAAAATGGCAACAAAACTGGCATCCTGAACCCAAATGTTCAGCAGTGAGTAATGCAAAGTTACACATGGGCATGCCAGAAGGTAGAAAACTCAAAGCCCTCTGCCGACCTACCTTGGGAAAGACCTGAACTAGCTCTGCCTGAGCCTCAGGATGACATCTCAGCACTTCAACTCGAGTTGAAGGAGGCTCGAAAGGAGTGGGCACTGGTGCTCCATCCTGTTCAAATGCTGCGCATGCCAGGAGCAGAGACATGCAGGCCAACTAAGAGCAGCAGAGCCCTCTTTCTCTGCCTTCAGGTTGGCCTTACTCCCCTAGATGAAATCTGCCACATACTAACAAATACGAAAGTAACAGTGCCTTACAATTAAGTCCAATTATTCATAAGCAAGATGATCCCTGTGCAGGGCTCAGCCTTGCCTGCACTCCAGGCCCAGGGCCTTACCTCCACCTGATGAAGAGACTTGAATATTGACAGATCAAAAGGCAGGAGCTGCTCCTGAATGTTGCTGGTCCCAAAAGGTCCTTCTGTGCCAAAAACCTGCAGCACAGATATGGCTTGAGTCAGGGATGCTGCACATGGCTCCCCATCCACGTTCACAGGACAGTGCCACAGCAATTGCCCCGACTCGAAGATGTGCCTGGCAATGAGGCATGGTGGGCATGCACCCCCTCAACAAAGCAGGCTAACGCTGAGGTTTAAAGCAAGGAACATTGGGACATGACTGCCCCCTGGTGTTCATGGCCAGAAGCTCAGTGCCAAGAACACCAAAAGTGGCCTTCCTTCCCGGGATGACCCACCCAGCCTCTTTCACACACACTGCCAGCCAGTGAGCTGTTAGGCCCCATGCTGGCTATATGTCCACCACGTCTACAAATGAGCTGCTGCACTTACTTTAAGGTACTTAAGGCGACAGGTGAAGTCCAGGATGTGCCCAAGGTCAGTCTTGGCGTCCCCACTGGCACATGTGGGCTTTCCCAACTGCAGCTGCTCAGTGACCGCATAGAGCTGCAGGGGCCTGATGGCAAAGACCTCGCCGGCCCCTAGGAGCTGTTCTCCTGTAATAGCCATACCTGAGGGTGAGCATCCATCCACCTCCAGTCCTATCCTAGTCAAGTAGCCAGGGTGTTTGCCCATTTGGCTAACAATTAACGAAGCCACCATTCTGGGCACACAGGAGCAGCTGCCCTCCTGAACTCATGGGGCACAAGGCACACCCAAGAACATGGAATAGCAAGGAAGGAAGGGCCATGGGGATGTGTGCTGGGGAGGCTCGCTGAGGTGAGGCTCGGTTAAAACCTGACGCATTAAGCCAGGATAAAGCAGACGCAAGGCAGCACTGTGGACAACAGATCTATGCTGCAACCTCCAAGGTGAAGCCTCAGATGCCAGCACCAGGGTAAGGCCTGAGAGCAGGCAGGGGTTCTGAGCCAGACACTGGCATTTGGTCCTCAGCTCCTTCCAGCCATGTATCCTCAAGCAGATCACTGAACCTCTCATTCTCAGTGCCTCATCTGCAGCCCTCCGAAGGAGAGAAGAGGTGGCATGGCGGTAAGATCCTGAATACTAGGCTGGACCACAGGAAGCACACCTCACATGTTAACTTCTGTAACTATGCTCTGCTGCAGGTCCACGACCCACGCTCAGCTTCTGTTTGCCATCTGACCACTTTTAGGAAAGGACAAACCAGATGCAAGAGGGCACGATGCTACTCACCTTTCAGAATTCCACCATAGGGCTTTGAACTAGATCCTGAGCTTAGAGTTGTTCCCCTCCCACCACCCCCAAGACAAGAACCTGAGAGCCCAAGGTGAAGGACCCACAACTCCTCAGAGTTGGCTGCCAGCAGGGCAGGTAGGCGGGCAGGCTTGGTTGTGGATCACAGCCAGGGACTTGGGCAACTCCAGGGAGGTGAACCCTGGCTAGGATTCACTCAGCACAGCCCAACAGATGGAGTTCTGTGCCACCTTGTGCCCCTGGCCACCTAACAGAGCTGAGTAAGTTACACCAGTATTTCGGGGACCCCTGGCCACATACCTTTTTCAAAGAGCTCCTCAGCCAGTGTGGCAGTGATCCCATTTATCTCCTGCAGAAAAAACAAGACCCAGTTAGGGCGTCCCCTACAATCATCACTGGAATTTGCAGTCATTAGGCCTTGCACATTCCCTATCCTACCTCCTCTGCTATTGCAACACCAGCTCTCCAGAAAGTCAGACAAAATTAAGGAGTAAACCTATAACGAATCCAGGTGTCTAAGAAGGGGATACTAAATATTCCCAGTTATATGGACATTTAAAATGTCTCCTTAAAAGCAGAACAGACTGGAAGATGGCAGCGGCCGCTGAGTTGATGCTGCTGGAGAAGTCCCTGGGGCTGAGCAAAGGGAACAAGTACAGCACTCAGGGCGAGCGCCAGATTCCAGTTCTTCAAACAGTGGTCCATGTCTAACAAGATTGGCTACTATCGCAGCTCATCTAGTCAAGGAAGCCAACAAAGAATATTTGCTTGGGAGCACTGCAGAAGAAAAAGCAGTCGTTCAACAATGGTTAGACTACAGAGTAACTCGAGTAGATGGAAACTCTAATAAAGATGATATCCGCATTCTGTTGAAGGATCTTAATTCATATCTTGAAGATAAAGTCTATCTTACAGGATATAACTTTACCTTAGCAGATATTATTTTATACTATGGACTCCATCGCTTCATAGTTGACCTGACAGTTCAAGAAAAGGAGAAATATCTTAACATGTCTCGCTGGTTTTGTCACATTCAGCATTATCCAGGCATCAGGCAACATCTGTCTAGTGTTGTCTTCATCAAGAACAGACTGTATACAAATTCCCACTAGAAGCTACCCATGCCGTGCAGACGAATATTAAAAATATTTTACATGGAAAGTGTATTCTGGACCAGACAGCTAATGTAAATTGACATGCAGTCATTTTTTATTTGCTGAAGTTGACAGAATTTTTAAAATATAAACATGTCTGAATGTTTTGTTTTTTTCTTTAGTTGAAATTTTGCAATTTTTAATGTAAAAATTCAACTGCTATTAAAACTTGAGTTAAGATCAAGTTATAAATTAACTTGTTTTTATGGATGAAATTTACTTTAATAAAAGTTGCAAATCAGTGGCTTAATTTTAAAAAACATTAGTCCTTTTAATGATTGACCTATTTGACTATTTATTGACCTGTCTTTCATATTTGAAAATGCATTTTCCCCTTATGAATATTTACTGTTGTTTGCTTATTAAGATCTATAATAAATTGTGCCAAAGATAGAGAAAGGGAAGACAGATGTGTTTGTTTTCATATATTTATGCGAACCAGTAAATGTGTTGGGGAAAAAAAAAAAGAAAGAAAAAAAAAAGCAGAACAAAAACCAGACTAATGCTGCAACTTCAAACTCAGAGGCAATGGCTGAGAACATAAGGCTCAGGAGGCTGGCAAAGCTTGCCTATGCCAAGCGCTGGCCAGGAAGCCAGCAGCTCCCAGCACCAGCCCTGGGAGATCCGAGGAGGCATGATAGAGAGGAAGCCCTACCTCCCCCTGGACAAGGGCTCCGATGACCCTGTGGGATGAGAGCCAACCCTCCTTTTCCATTCCAAAGGTGTCTTAGGAAAGAGCGAGCTCACCAGTCAGGCCCTGTAACAGTACCACGTCGCCCCAGGGCCACGAGAAAGCGGCAGGAAAGAACTTCCTTTTGGAATAATGTGACGGAGACATGACAAGGACAAGCTTTCAGTCACGTTCTGAGGTGCAAATTCACACTGGGCAATGGCCCAAGTACTCACCATGTGGTGGCTCACTCAATCCTCCCAAAGCTCTACGTAAGAAAGACATATATATATATATATGTCATATATATATATATATATATGTCTTCACTGATTTCAGAGAGAAAGGGAGAGAGAGGCAGAAACATCAATAATGAGAGAATCATTGATTGGCTGCCTCCTGTACGTCCCCTACTGGGGATCAAGCCCACAACCCAGGCAAGTGTCCCTGACCAGAATCAAACCTGGGACCCTTCAATCCGCAGGCTGACGCTCTATCCACTGAGCCAAACCAGCCAGGGCTATTATTTTGAAACCTGCTTTGCAGATGCGCAAACTGAGCTGGGAGGTGCTGTAACTTCTCCAGTTCTATGTAGCTAGGAACTAGCAAAGCCACACGCCCAAGCACTTGGCCTTGAAGCTTCTCTGTACACAACCAATTGCTTCAGCACTTTAGTGGTGTCATTGTGAGGTTGGCAGGGCCCACAGGGCCTCAGTCCCACATCCTGCAGGTGAGGATTTTACCTAATTGATGGCAGGCAGCCAATAGGACTTTTCATAAGAAGGTCCCGATGGAGGCTGCACAACTGCCTTCATAATTCACAGGAACATCTCTGCCACCAGGACGTGCAAGTCACATGTTTACAGGACTCAGAAGGCACGAGGTTAGAGGGAACAGGAGTGCTTCTCTTTGGTCTCTTTCTTACCTTTATATGCAATGGGTATTTATATGCTGCAAATATCTTCTCCCTGTCTGTCTTCTCCACTGATCCTAGTGGTTTTCCTGATATATAGAGGGTTTTTCATTTGTATGTTGTTTAACCTATGATTCTTTTCCTTTGTGACTTCTAGGTCCTCTTCCCTGACTCCAAGATTATACCAATATTTTTCTAATGTTTTCTTTTAGTACTTTTTGGTATCTTTTAAAATGTGTTTATTTCTTTTAATCTGCTTGAAATTCCATTATATACTGTGTGAGAATAATTTTGAGACCACCCCACACACACACACACACACACACACACACACACACACACACACAAATAGACAAAAAGCCAAAAAGGAAAATGAGCAAACGAAGCCCCAGCATTGCTGGACTCGCAGTGTGCCAAGAAGCAGGGTCTGGTGTAAAAGAGCCACCGGAGGAACAGAGCAGGCTCTGAGCAGGAGAGGACCAGAAAGGGGAGAGGCTCTCATTCCCACTGGAGTTCAACTCCAGTCTCTCAATTATATATATAATTTAAGTTTATATATATAACTTAAACTCAATTATATTTTCCTTGGCTGCTGTGAAGAACTGAAGATTAGGAAGAGCTTGAATCCAAAGGCCCATTTCCCTACCAACAGTTTTGAGAACCAAGCTCTACCTCAAAATCTGCACTTCCCCGTCCCCCATGCCGTCAGGATTGCCTCAAGAGCCTTGAGAGAGAGTCCTGAACAGCTTGAGCCTCTGCACCCAGTGTGATTCACCCTGGGGCTCCAGGAGGTCTCCCAGGGGAAAAGGGCTCCCTGCCCTCCATCAGTACCTAACAACCCCACCCTCAAAGTTATATTTCTCCAGGCAGCTGGTGTGTATGCCAATCCCACTAGGGAGACAGGGCTGGAATTACCAGAAACACAGAAAGCTGAGAGCCAAGGGCTCCTGGTAAGCAAAGGGCACATTTTCACTTCTGAGCAATCTAAAAAGCAAACTGTAAGATGTCTCTTCCCATGCTTTGGGGCACAGGAAGTGTAGGCTGTTGCCACGCTATCTACTGAAGTTTCCCAGGCTGATCTTTACCTTGGGAGACTCTTAATCAGGGAGCAACAAAGAAATGCCTCAAGCACTGGTTTCCTCAGAGAAACACCTTGCCACCTCAGAGAGTATTCTGGCTACACTGCAGTCTTGTGTGCATAGCAAAGGTGTGCAGAATCAAGCATCCCTCTGGCCAGGTGGCCACCAGTCAAAACTCCGCAGATACTGCCAGGAAGTCATCTTCAGGGACAGATGACTCCCCACATGCCCCACCCAGCCTGAGCTGAAGGGACCTGAAGTGCTTCAGGGTGCCATGAATATCTGAACTGCAATGTATTTTTTAAAAAAGACATTCTTTCTACCTCAATAAAAATGTCAATTAAATATATTATTAGCTATGCTTACAAACTATAATACCCGCCCCCAAGTGTATGCTAGACCAGCTGTTGCCAACTGCTGGTCCATGAGGACTGAAAGGTTGGCGACCGCTGTTCTTGACCAACTGACCAGGTTCCTGCAAGGATCCTGTGTTGGTGTGCAGCCTTGGGCAGCAGTGTGAACTGCACACAAACACACCATAAACTAGCTGGGCTGTGGCTCTGCAACTACCATTCTGACTGAGTGTGTCTGTGTATGTGGAGCCCCATGACCAACTGCACCCCACAACACATACACCTGAACTTAATGCACTACCCCAGGGCAGCCTGATGCCTCTGCTTGGCACATGCCTGAGCAAAACACTCAATGGGGTATTAATAAGGGGCTCAGTTACACATTATTGTATGGTTTACACACACATGCTTGTGTGTGTGTTCCTGTGTAACTTTCACTTCATGTCTGTGAAGAGGCATTAGAGCAGAACAGCTATACTACGTGCCATTCAACTCTAATAAAAGTTCCCCATTGAGGAATTCCAGCCTAAACTTTAACTGAACAGAGCTCCAAGATGGTGAGTTGCACAGAAATCTGTTATCATGTACAGGCTCAATACTTTGCAACAAATGATGGATGGGAACACTAAGGCTGATGTGAAGATGGTAACAGTTCCATCACAGCTCTTGATTTTAAATTTCAAAAAGTGTCTCTGTTCTAACCAACTGGCTTAAAATAAGAAAATGATATAAATGCCACCTCTCAAGACAACTGAGGGCCTTTCCTTACCAGGACAGCTGGTATTGGCTGGCACCTGGTGGGCCCGGCCAGGGGCCAGTGCTCCTTCAGCTCTTTACCTTCACTGCATCACCCCCTACAATCCTCACGAACCAAGGCCACCACTCTCCAGCTCACACAGGAGGAACTAGGACACAGAGAGGTTAGATGCCTGAGTTGGAAGCAGCTGGGCTGAGGTAAACTTGGCTCTGCCTACCTCTCAACTCCACAGTTACACAGCCTACCCCAAAACGGGGTGCTGGAATTCTACTTGGAGATTCCACTTCATTGAATTTGAAAACCTCTATTAGGGTCCTGGGATGAGGTCTGTCATTAAAGGTCCAGGTTACGGGGGCACAGCTATCTGAAGAGACAGCATAGCAATAGACCCATTGCTCTCTCACTGCAACTCAGGGCTGCACCAGCCTCCAGATGCCCCATCTCAGAGTTGGTGGGAAAGAAGCAGTGCTCTCTTCCTTGCCATTAAAATCCATGCTGCAAAAGAAAGCTAGACCCCTACCTCATACCATGTACAACACAAAATGGATCAAAGACCTAAACATAAGAGCAAAAATTATAAAATTCATAGAAGAAAGCATAGTTGTAAATCTTTGTAACTTGGGTTAGGCAAGATACTGACACTAATAAAGAAAAAAAACCGTAAAATGAATTTCACCATAATCTAAAACTTGTGTGTTTCAAAGTATACTATCAAGGAAATGAAGACAACCATACAATGGAAGAAAATATCTGCATATCACATTTCTAATAAGGGTCTAACATCCAAAATATACAAAAAAACTACAGCTCAACAACAAAGACAAGTAACCTAATTTTTAGAAGTGCAGAAGTTTTGAGTATTTTCTCCAAAGATATGCAAATGATCAATAAGCATATGAAAAGAGGGTCAACATCATTAATCATTAGGGAATTGTAAATCAAAACCATAATGAGCCCTAGCCAGTTTGGCTCAGTGGATAGAGTGCTGGCCTGGGGACTGAAGGGTCCCAGATTCGATTCCGGTCAAGGGCATGTACCTTGGTCGCAGGCACATCCCCAGTAGGGAGTGTGCAGAAGGCAGCTGATCAATGTTTCTCTCTCATCAATATTTCTAACTTTCTATCTCTCTCCCTTCCTCTCTGTAAAAAAATCAATAAAATATATATTTAAAAAATATAATGAGATACCACTTCATATCCATTAGGATGGCTATCAAAAAAATGGACAGGAGACAACCAAAATGGCAGCATAGGTAAATACCTGAACTTGCTGCCACACACAACCACATTAAAACTACAACAACAAAAAAACAAAACAAATATCATCCAGAATCACGGGAAGGCTGGCTGAGTGGAAATTCTACAACTAGAAGGAAAGAGAAAAGCGCATTGAGTCCAGTAGGAAGTGCAGAGGTATGGGGTACGAAGGAGCAAGAGAAAGGGGCTGGCAGCTGGGTATGCTGTTGTCTTTTTCAAGCTGTTGTCTTTTTCAATCAGGAGGGAGATACAAGCTCCTGACTGCACTGAACTCCAGTTCCGGGTGAGAATTTGGGGACCCAGACTCATACGGAGAGAATCTGGACTGTCTGGCATCAGGCTGGAACGTGAGGGCAGCTTTCTCGCAGAGGTGCTTGCAGCGGTCATTGTTCCTGCACAGGGCCCCGGGACCTCTCTGAGGCAGAGCAGACTGGCAGCCATTTCGGTTTGCTCTGCCCTGGTGATTCCAAGACTCTGCCCCACCCAATTTATAACCCCACCCAAGCTGTGTGTAGAGGCTTTTGCATATGAATGGCCTGGCCTTTCTCCACCTAAAAACCTGAGCAGACTCAGTGAGGCCAAAGCCCCACTGAAGCAAGTCCTGCCCCATACGGTGTCTGCAGCACAGAAGCTCTCCCATTGTAGACACAACTGGTCCTCACAGCCAATTGGCCTGGAGGTCAATTCCTTCCAGTGACACCAACAGCAATCAAGGCTTAACTACAACATGACTGTACTTACAGCCCATAAAGGGGTGCACTAAGAGTGTCCACCTCAGGTAATTAGGGAGGCTGAGCCACTGAGCCCTATAGGACACCTAGCACACAAAGCCACTCTATCAACACAGGGAAGCAGCCAAAATGCAGAGACAAAGAAACAGGTCACAAATGACAGAAATGGAGGAAAGCAAACTACTGGATATAGAGTTCAAAACCACAGTTATAAGGTTACTCAAGAATCTTTTAGAAACCTCTGAGAAATGAAGTGAGACCCTCAAGGATATGAAAAAGGACCAATTAGAAATTAAGCATACACTGACTGAAATAAAGAATACTATACAGAGATCCAACAGCAGACTACATTATCAAGTCAAAGATTTAAAATACAAAGAAGCAAAAAAACACCCAACTGGAAAAGCAAAAGGAAAAAAAGAATAAAAACACATGAAGATAGTGCAAGGAGCCTCTGGGACAACTTCCAGCATACCAACATCTGAATTGTAGGGGTGCCAGAAGAAGAGAGAAAGCAAGATATTGAAAATCTATTTGAAGAAATAATGACAGAAAACTTTCTCTACCTGGTGAAAGAAATAAACCTACAAGTCCAGGAAGTGCAGAGAACCCCAAACAAAAGGAATCCAAAGAGGACCACACCAAGACACATCATAAAATGTCAAGAGCAAAAGACAAAGAGAGAATATTAAAGAGAGAATATTAAAAGAGAAAAACACTTAGTTACCTAAAGGGAGTACCCATATAACTGTCAGCTGATTTCTCAATAGAAACCAGGCAGGCCAGAAGGGAGTGGCAAGAAATATTCAAAGTGATGAATAGCAAGAACCTACAACCAAGATTATTTTACCCAGCAAAGCTATCATTTAGAATTGAAGGTTGGATAAAGAGCTTCAGAAATAAGAACAAGCTAAAGGAGTTCATCACCACCAAATCAGTATTATATGAAATGCTGAAAGGTATTCTTTAAGAAGAGGAAGAAGAAAAAGTAAAGATAAAAATTATGAACAAAGTGACAATAAATACATATCTATCAACAAATGAATCTAAAAATCAAGTGAATAAAAAATCTGATGAACAGAATAAACTGGTGAATAGAATAGAATCAGGGGCATAGAAAGGGAGTGGACTGACAATTCTTGGTGGAAAG
>PVJC01045559.1:0-13644 GCA_004026665.1 Murina feae | reverse complement strand
TGGGTGAGGGGCTGAGGGCCATTTTCAGGCTGCCCACAGCCCCTTCAGGGTTTGTGCACTGGGGGGTGGGAGGGCTGGTGAGTGTAGACCTGGACATTTCCCACCGGAGGGCCCATGACTGCACATGCATGGTGGGTCCCCACCGCTGAGAGGACACACCTGGTGCAGAGCTGGGTGGCGAGCCAGGGGTCAACACTGGTGCAGGATCCCTCACTGGGGACCTGCTGCTGAGCGAACACACCCGGGGTGGAGCCGGGCAGCAGACTGGCTTCGGATTCTCCGCACTGTGCAGCAGACACTCCCGCACACCCTGTGGAGGCCCCCAGGGGGCGGATGAAGGTAGTGGACCCTGGACGGGTGCTCCCGCACGCCCCTGAGGAGGCCCCCGTGGCAGAGCCAGGCAGCAGACCCAGGATGGCTGCTCCTGCACACCCCACAGAGGCCCCTGCGCTCCCGCATGTCCCGAGGAGGCCCCTGGGGGGTGGAGCGAGGCAGTGAACCCAGGATGGCTGCTCCTGCAAGCCCCATGGAGGACCCGCTCTCCCGCATGCCTAGTGGAGGCCACCGGGGGGCGGAGCCAGGCAGTGGACCCGGGACGGGTGCTCCTGGATGCCCCGAGGAGGCCCCAGGCTGGACCCTCCCCACTGAGCTGACACACCTGGCACAGCTATGCCGGCTGCAGAGGCTCCCAGTGCAGAGCCGCCCTGCCAGCCTCCATCTTGGCTGGGTTAATTTGCATACAGCCGCTCTGATTGGCTGGTGGGTGTGGCCGTGAGCAGAGGCTCAGCCAGCCTAGGCAGGCAGTTGCAACAGAAGCCTTTGGTTTGCTCTAGCTCCATAGCTGCTGGCCTCCATCTTGGCTGGGTTAATTTGCATACAGCCGCTCTGGTTTGCTGGGAGGCGTGGCTTGGCTGGTGGGTGTGGCTTAGGTGTCTCGGGTAATGGTCAATTTGCATATTACTCTTTTATTATATTAGATTATTGACTGTATTCCCTTTGCTGTACTTTATATCCCTGTGACTATTTTTATAATGGCAATTTGCGCATCTTAATCCCTTCCCCGTTTTCACCCATCCATCCGAGCCCCCTCCCACCTGGCACCCATCAAAATGTTCTCTGTATCTATGACTTTGTTCATTTATTTTGTTTCTTAGATGCCACAGAAAAGTAAAATCATATGGTATTTATCTTTGATTGATTTCACTTGGTACAATACACTCTAGGTTCATCCATGCTACAGATGACAAGATTTCATTCTCTCCTATAACTAAGTAATATTCCATTGTGTTGTGTGCACCACTTCCTCTTTATCCATTTGTCTATTGGACACTTAGCTTCCTTTGGTATCTTGGCTGTAAATAATGCTGCGATGAACACATAAATGTTTTGAGTTTCTTTGGATAAATATCAAGAAGTGGAACTGCTGGGTCCTTTGTCTCCTATTATAGCCTTTGTTTTAAACTCGATTCCATCTGAAATAAGTATTGCTACCCGAATTTTGTGTTTTGTTCTGTTTTTTCCATTTTTGTGAAATAACTTTTTTTCAGCCCTTTATTTTCATTGTATGTCTTTCTATCTGAAGTGGGTCTCTTGTAGACAACATATGTATAGGTTTGATTCTTAACCAGTCAGCCACACAACGTCTTTGAATTGGAACATTTAATCTAATTTATATTTTTTAAAAATATGTGTTTACAGCCCAGCTGGTGTGGCTCAGTGGTTGAATGTCAAGTTATGATCCAGGAGGTCATGGTTCAATTCCCAGTCAGGGCACATGCCTGGGTGTCAGGCTCAATCCTCAGTGTAGGGCATGGAGGAGGCAGCCGATCAATGATTCTCCCTCATTGTTGATGTTTCTCTCTCCTCCTCCTCCTCCTTTCCTCTCTGAAATCAATAAAAATATATTTTTAAAAAATGTTTTTATTGATTTCAGAGAGGAAGGGAGGAGGAGAGAAAGAGAGAAACATCAATGATGAGACAGAAATATTGATCAGCTGCTGAGGATCAAGCCTGTGACCTGGGCGTGTGCCCTGACCAGGAATCAAACTGTGACCTCCTGGTTCATGGGTCAATGTTCAACCACTGAGGCACACTGGTCAGACTAATCCATTTACATTTAAAGAAACTATTGATAAGTAGTTATTGCCATTTTATTATTCATATATTTTTATTGCAGTTTTCTTCTTAAATAGTGCCTTTAACATTTTTTGTAATACTGGTTTTTTGTTTTGTTTTTAATCCTCACCTGAGGATATTTTTTCCATTGATTATTTTTAGAGAGAGTGGAGAAAAAGAGAAAGAGAAACACTGATGTGAAAGAGACACATCAATTGGTTGCTTCCTGCATGCACCCCAACCAGGGTTGGGGTACTTGCAACCAAGATACATGCCCTTGACTGGGAATCTAATCCAAAATCCTTTGGTCCACAATCCAACAATCTAACCACTAAGTCAAACTGGCCACAGTTCTTGTAATACTAGTTTAATGGTGATGAACTCCTTTAGCCTTTTCTTGTGTGGGAAACTCTTTATGTGTCTGTCCTTCAGTACTAAATGACAGCTTTGCTGGGTAATCTTGGTTGTAGGTCCTTACTTTTCATCATTTTGAATATTTCTTGCCAAAATTTCTGTTGAAAAATCAGCTGATGGTCTTAGGGGAGCTCCCTTGTAGGTAATTAACTGCTTTTCTCTTGGTGCTCTTAAGATTCTCTCTTTGTCTTTTTAACCTTTGGCATTTTAATTGTGACGTGTTTTAGTGTGGCCTTCTATGGGTTCATAGTGTTTGGGACTCTCTGTGCTTCCTGGACTTATATGTTTATTTCCTTCACCAGGTTAGGGAAAGAAATTATTACTTCAATTAGATTTCAATTCCTTGCTCTCTCTCTTCTCCTTCTGGTACACTTATGATGTGAATGTTAGTATATTTGATGTTGTCCAAAAGGCCTCTTAAACTATTTTCTTTTTTTTTGTTTGTTTCTTTTTCCTTTCTGCTATTCTGATAGGGTGTTTTCTGCTACCTTATCTTCCAAATCACTGATCTAATCTAATATTGATTCTTTCCATGTATTTTTCACATGTGTTACTATATTCCTAATTTCTGACTGGCTCTTGTTTATGTTTGGATCTCCATCTTTACATTTTTATTTATCTGTTCATGATATGAACTCATTGTGCATCCTTATAACCAGTGTTTTGAACTCTGGTAGATTGCTTATCTTGGTTTTGTTTTTCTTTTTCTGGAGCTTTGTCCTATTCTTTCATTTGAGACATTTTTCTTTGTCTCCTCATTTTGGCACCTGTGCTTGCTTCTATTTATTGGGCAGAGCTGCTACATTTCCCAGTCTTGGTGGAGTGGCTTTATGTAGTAGATGTCCACTGGGGGCACGTGGTGCAGTCTCCCTGATCCCCTGAGCCAGTGCTCCAAGTGTGTTCCTAGTATGTGCCCTCCTATCATAGCTGAGCCTTGACTGCCACTGGCATGCCAAAGGGAGCGATTGGCCCTCAAACTGATTGGCTATGAGGACTGGCCATGACGATAGTGAAGGAATTATAGGACTGATCCCACAAAGCAGAAGTTACTGTAATGGGGCTCTGGTGTCTCTGAGTCTGCCTCTTGGTTTTTTGTTTTGTGTTTTTGAGTCTGCCCTTTAGATGTTTCCCTTGTCGTGGTGATTGGGTGGTACTCTGAAACTAGCCACCAGGTATGTTGATTTTGAGACCTGTTGGGAGGAGCTCTGATGCAGGTCAAAGTCAGCCCTGGCCTTTGCTCTACCCAAAGCCACCTGATATGAGATACAGAGTAATCTGCAAATGGTTGATATTTGTGCTGGGCTTAGAGGTACCTGGGAGAGGCTAAGCTGCAAACCAAGGTTGGCTGTCACTAATGTCAGGTTTGGGGCTGCTTAGCAAGAGGTGTGGAGCACACCAAGTCCAGATGCTGCTTGTTTGGGGTTTGTGAAATTTTGAGACTTTATGAAAGTCCACAGCATGAGCCAAGCCAAGCCATTTGTCTAGAATCAGCTGTTCTACTACCAAAATGATCCTATTGCTAATTTTATTGGGATCACATTTTACATGTATAGAAGTTGTTTTTATAACACTCTTTCTAGTCAATTATATTATCTTTCTGTTTAAGTCTTTTATGTCCCATAGTAGCACTAAAGTTACTAGTACATATAAATGTTTTTATTTATTAATATTTTATACTTTATAAAATATTTCATATTTTTTACATTTATAAAGCTTATAACTAGATTACCTCTTTGGTTGCTTACATAAATGAAATATTTTCTTCCATCATGCTTTCTAGTTGGATATTGTTTATGTGGGAGAGCTACTACTGATTTTTGTGCATTATGTATGTACTAAATTACCTTACTAAATTCTCTAGTTGTCTTTTAGTTTTGCCTTCTCTTACTTTTTATGCCTCTTATGTCTTTCTCTTACCTAATTATACCAGTCCCCCCCCCCAAAAAAAAAACAAGATTATATAATCATGATGCTTAATCATTACTTTAATGGGAATGCATCTAGTAGTCACCACTTCAATGCTAAGCAAAGTTTGGTAGTAGCTTGACAAAGCTGTATTTTCTCACGATGAGGAGGTATCTAATTATTCCTACATTAGGAGTTTTTATAGAAACAGATGCATTTGATTTCTCATAAATGTTTTCCCCATCTTATTTTCTGTGAAGATCATTTAACATGGTGAATCTTATTAGTCGAAATCCTAAGGGTAACCTATCTTTGCATTCCTGTTCTGAAACCCACCCACCCATGGAATTCTTTCAATGGACGGCTGCTAGATTCTATTTTGCCTAATTATGTTATTAGGGTTTGGCATCGATATTCAAAACTGACACCACTTGGTAGTTTTGTGTGTACACATACTGCTCTTTTGTCACATTTCGTTACATTAACTTCATAAAAAGAATTTAAGTGTTTTTTCTTTCTTTGCCTTAGAAAAACTTAAATGGCATTAGAATCATCCATGCCTTCAATATTTGAAGAGACTTACCTATGAAAACACCTGGTTCTACGATTACTTTAAGGAGCAGCTCTTTAATAACTCTCTCAATTTCTTCTATAGTAATTGGTCTGTTTAAATTTTATTCTATTCTGGTGTCAGTTGTTTTTATTTTTTAATTTTGAAAAGACACATACTCTCATGTTATATAAACTATTTCTAAACTTAGCAAAAGACCCTACCAGCGCCTCTCTAAGAAGTAAATATAGCCTCCACCCCAAGCGGCCTGGCTCCTGATCTCTGCACCCACCCTCCTCGCTCCTCCTGAAGGCCTCGTCTTTTCTTACCACAAAGTTCACGTATAAAGAAAATGGATAGGTTTGCAGTAAACCACAAACACACTGGTGCTCCTCCGCCATCTCCAGTCCCTTCGGACAAAGGCTGTACACAAAGGCCCAGCTCCCTCCACCTCCCTCAGTGGAGTCCATTCCAACTCCTCTGACCTTCTTTGCGGAGCCCTCACCAGCCCTCCCCCTTCTGGGGTCAGCAGCCCACCTCACCTCACTCACACCAAATGCTCGGCCTCTTAGTGGAGACACGTCATGGAGGAACCCACAGGTTTTCATCACCAGCACCGGCCAGATGCCTGGGGTACCTGCCCTCTAAAGCCTGTTATCTGCTGATGGGTGAAGACCTACCCCCAAGTGCCAACAAGGTCCAGAATGACGAGGTACGAAACAGCAGAGCAGGGCTGCTATTAAACCAAGAGTGCAGAGGATAGAGAAATTCCTAGGTGACCAGAAGGCAATGGGGAAGACACTTCAAGCAAGTGACCCAAAGCCAGGCCAAATGAGGATCAGCCCAGTGAGCAGATGGTATACAGCGTAGGCTGCAGCCTGGACAGGGACGTGGGTAAATAATCCCAGACCCTGGGAGCCCTGAGAGCCCCAGCAAGAGGCCTGGACAGCCACCGCGGGCTCCTGTGCGGGGCAGTAACAGGAAGAACGTGGTGTTTTAGCACCCCCCCACACACACACACATCCTAGGTTGCCAGACTTGCCTTCAAAGAAATGACTAGCTGTACCAAGAACTCGGTGAGCTGTGGGGGAGGGCTGTAAACCACAACCCTAAGCTGATGCCACAAGTGACAATGGACAGACACACACACACACACACACACACACACACAAAAGTCCAGGTTCTAATTAAAGATATCAAGCTGGAACCCGCCCACAACACCAGGGTTTAGACAGTTTATTGCACTAGACAATAAAAATCACGGTGGCACAAATCTCTAAGCTCAGGGGGCATCTGTGCTGGACCCGTGTCTCTCAATGTTAAGGTGCCCCCGAGTTCCCTGAGCGTCTGGTTTAAAATGCAGGTCCTGCCCTGACCGGTTTGGCTCAGTGGATAGAGGACTCAAGGGTCCCAGGTTTGATTCCGGTCAAGGGCATGTACCTTGGTTGCGGGCACATCCCCAGTGAGGAATGTGCAGGAGGCAGCTGATCGATGTTTCTCTCTCATCGATGTTTCTAACTCTCTATCCGTCTCCCTTCCTCTCTGTAAAAAAATCAATAAAATATATTTAAAAAATAAAAATAAAGATAAAATAAAATGCAGGTCCTGATTCTGCAACTATAGGTTCTGCGCTCAGATCCAAGAAACTCCCAGGTGATGCAGGATGCCACTGATCCAGGGGCCACGCTTTGAGGAGCAAAGGACCAGCTGATACTAGGCCTCTAGTGAACTCCCAGGCAGCAGCTCATGGGCATTAATTAGAGACGGAGAGAAAGCTGAGGGCTGTCTACAGCAGAGCATCAAAACCAACCAACGCATTTTCTATTAAAAAATTTCGCCATGGGGGCTCTGTCACCGGCCGGGCTTCCTTGAAGCCATTAGTAAATGTAAACCACCCTGCATTTCACAACTGCGGTCTAATTACTCTCCCTGTAACCTTTCACAGCGGCCCTCAGCCAGCTCTTTCAAGTGCTGATGCCACTAATTAAGTCATAAAGCCTTAAAGCGTCATATTATTAGCCTTGATAACAGTGTAAAACAAACCCCAAACAATCCCATCTGCCTTTCCTCCCAGCTTCGGCCGCCAGTCAGGCTAACATATTGGCCTTACAGCCCATCCCAGGTCAAGGGAAACGCATTTAACTAGCGAGAACTTCCCATCTGCAATGGGCCTTGCAAGAGAAATTTATCAGCTCTTTCAGGATCCTCTGAGAAGATTCTGGAAACCAATCACGATTGGCCACAATCCTAGCAAATTTCTTTACTGTCTCCAACTCTTTGGGCAACACCTGGAAGAAACTTGTATTTCAATGACCCCACTTCCGCTGAGTCCCCTCCCCTCAGGTCACCTACTCAGGCGCAAAGCAACCCCGGTTCAGTCAACTCCATTACAACCCCAGAGCTCCCCAGCATGGCTCCATTCTGAAATCAGGTGGCCTGAGCCACTGGGAATGAGATAGGTGGTCGAGCAAAAGGGACTGTTCAGCCCTAGCCAGTATGGTTCAGTGGATAGAGTATCAACCTGTGGATCCTGGGTTCAATTCCGGTCAAGGGCACATGCCTGGGCTGTGTGCTCCATCCTCAGTAGGGGTGTGCAGGAGGCAGCTGACCAATGATTCATTCTTATCATTGATGTTTCTCTCTCTCTTCCTCTCCCTTCCTCTTTGAAATAAATAAATAATTTTTTTTAAAAAGAGACTGGACCACACCTCCATGTGACCCACAAAGTACACACACACACACACAGCAATCAAGCCAATGAATCAGGTGTCTAGCATGTGCAGAACCTCAGCACTCTGCTTTAACTGTGGGGATGTAGAACACACAATACCTGAATCTGAGAGTTGGTTGAAGAGAAGATATAGTGCCCCATGATCATGCAGCAACCAGGCTTTTGTTTCCTGATAGCTGGCACACACCATCCGCCAAAACTTTTTTAAAATTATAAAATAAGTGCACATTCATCGCAGAAAAATCAGAACTTGTTAAAAGAAAATCTCAATTGTAAACAAAGGTAATTCTATCTGTTAATTAAACCACATTCCAACTGAGAATCAAAGAAACCCCAAATCTGAAGATAGGCCATTGGTTCTGTAAGGGAGTAAACCTTGGACATGAGCTGACTAAGCAATACCCGAGGAACAGGAATTAATCTGCCTTCTGATGGCCATGGGCAAATGACTCACCCAAGATGACGCAGTGAGTTTTAAAGCTGAGAGCTGAACTTAGGTCCCTCAACTCCCAGATCAAGGTTCTTTCAACTAAATCACACTCCCCTTACCTCCACTTTGGAACTCCCCTCCTAAGGAATGAGAAAGTTTGTCACTTTGTTCTTTATCTCCCCCACACCGTAACCAGTCTCTAGGGCCTCCTTTCTCTGGGGGAAGCAACATAACGTAAACCATTTGACAGCTAGTCCAGTTCTGCTCTGCACAAGATGGGCCATATCCCCTCTTCAGGACTTAGTAACAGGGAGAAGTTAGTGAAGATGACTTCTAAGATCTCTTTCAGCTTTAAACGAAATCAATGGAAGCTTCAAAATTTGCAGTTAGGAGAGGATAGGGTCTCCCCCAAGCCACGGCCCCTGCACCAGGTGGCTCTGTGCAGGGAGGATGGGCCGGTTCAGCCAACTGATAAGAAGCTGCAGTACGCGAGGAACCTCCACCCATCGCCTCCCATGGTCCACACAGAGCTTCCCCGGCCTCCAGAAGAGGAGGGTCAGACAGCTGCCCGCGTCGCAAACTCGCCGGGAAGAATTCTTAATTAAAATCCATTGTTGCACGGCGGTATTATATTCTTTCTAATGACTTTTTTTTTTCCTAATGACTTTTTAAATTATAAAACTGATTCGTGTTTGTTACAGAAAACCAAAAAACATTTTATTTTTAATAACTTGGTAAAATCACAATATAAATGTACATTCACTACAGAATATCAGAACTTGTTAAAAGAAAACCCCAATTGTAAACAAGTCGAATTCTATCTGTTGGATAATTCACATTCTCATTGAGAATCAAAGAAGCCTGAGTTGGAACAGACCCTGGAGACACAGGTCGAGTCCTGGGCCTCACCATATAATTTCAGAGGGGGTTACAGGGATCCATAGTGATGACCTAGTCCAATACCACCATCTCCACGGTCCCTCACAGGTGGCCACCTGCCTCTGCTTGAACCCTTGCTACTGTCTAGCCCTTCAGCAGGCAGCCTGGGCCGTTCTGGGAAAGCCCCACCAGTGGTTTTTCCTGCAGTGAAGGTTAGTCATGTGCAAAAGCTGTGAGAGACCTGGACTGGTTCGATTCCACAGCCTTCTGACATGCTCCATGGCCCTAGGAAAGTCACTTAGGCCTTTGAACTCAGATTTCCTCATCTCTAAGCTGAGGACGATAATACCTGCATGAAAGGGTCATGGTGAGATTTAAATAAGAAAATGTCTGCAAAGCACTCCACCAAGTGCCTAGCCCAGTGTAAGTGCTCAATAAATAACAAGAAGCAGTATTAAATGGTAGCTCATAAAAATGGTTTTCCAACTTTTCCACCTTACCCCTACAGAGAAGTTATACTTTATATCATGACCCAGTACATAAAATGTATAGCTGCCTACTCTAATAAATGAGTAGTATGTAAATTAACCATAACTCCGAGACACCTAAGCCACACCCACCAGCCAAGCCATGCCCCCCGCCAATCAGAGCAGCTGTATGCAAATTAACCCAGCCAAGATGGAGGCCAGCAGCCACAGAGCTAGAGCAAACAGGAGGCTTCCGTTGCAACGGCCTGCCTAGGCTGGCTGGGCCTCTGCTCTCAACAACAATGTTTCAATTATAGAAGCCACGGAGCTGAAACAAACAGGAGGCTTCGTAACCTGCCTAGGCCTCTGCTCAAGGTAACTAAGTTTCAATTACAGAAGATAAATAAACTCCAGAACCCTGATTCCAGCCAGCCTTGCTGGAACTTTCGGTCAATGGGAGCTATGGGAAGCCTGCAAACAGCCCTCAGCCCCTCACCCAGGCTGGCCAGGTACCCCAGTAGAGACCCAAACCCTGAAGGGACTGTGGGCAGCCTGAAAATGGCCCTCAGCCCATCACCCAGGCTGGCCAGATATGCCAGCAGGTGGACATTCCCCGAGGAGTCCCAGACTGCGAGTGGGCACAGGCCGGGCTGAGGGACCCCCCCCAAGTGCACAAATTTTTGTGCACTGGGCCCCTAGCCTATACTAATAAAAGCATAATATGCTAATTAGACCGGACAGCCGAACAACCTTCCAGATGAAACCGGGGCTGCGAGGGTTGCGGCTGCAAGGGCCGAGCCCCTTTCACAAATTTCACACATTGGGCCTCTAATATAAATATATAAAACTGAACAAATATTTTCTAAGAAACAATAGTGACCCATACATCTGATCTCAAGATTTTTTTCCTATTCTATTGTTTCCTTTCTATTTATTTATTTATTTATTTATTTATTTATTTCTCAATCCTCACCCAAGGATATGTTCTTCACTGATTCTAGAGAGACAGAAAGATAGAGGAGAGAGAGAGAAACCTCAATGTGAGAGAGAAACCTGATCCGTTGCCTTACGCGTGCACCCTGACCAGAATCAGCGCTCCAACCAACGGAGCCACATCGGCCAGGGTTCTATTTCGTCTTTTTAAATTGCTGGTCTTGATCATGAAATTGCATGACCCACTGATGGATGGCAAATTGCAATTTGAAAAACACTGACTTATTCTAAGACCAAATCTCTCCTCCTGCAGCTTCTCTCACCTTGCGATCCTAGCTTTTCCTCCCGGAACCGCACAGAGCAGCCCGCTCTGTCTCCCACATGTCAAACCCTGGAGAGTTTGAAGTGTTCCTATTCTCTCAAGCAGTCACCGGATGCGATCTGGCTCCCCGATCCCACTTCGCCCACAAGCCTCCTCTGGCCTCCTTCCTTCCTCTGCAAGCTTTCCTCCTTCTCTCACCGCCGCCCAGAAGGGCTACGCTCACTAGCAGGGGCCCTGCTCCTCGGGGGGCGTCTGCGTCATCTCAGGCCAAGCAGCCTGACTCGAGCATCTTTTTGAACCTTCCCACCAGGGGCGCTCTTCATCCCCAGAGGAACTCATCTTGGCTTCTTCCAGCCCACCCCGCCTCCTGGGTTGTTGCATGCAAAGGTGCTCCCTCCAGCTCCACTCTGTCCTTCCACAAACGCGATCAGGAGAAGGTGCTCCCTCCAGCTCCACTCTGTCCTTCCACAAACGCGATCAGGACGCCCCAGGCCCTCGACGAGAAGAGCGAAAGTGAGGAAGAGTTTCGATATGTATGTCTGAGCCCAAATCTGCCGCCAGAAGCTGCTCCTTCCTTACTCATCTCTGAACTAGCTCTGCCGGGAACTAAACCGAGGGCCTCGTCGCCCAGCCACATCGGTCCCTTCATGAGAAGGCGGCCCCACGACGGGGAAGCTCACACCTGGCTGCAGGCACAGCCCTTCAGAGCTGAGAGCTCCCAGCACACCTTGCAGGTGCAGGAAACAGGCGATATCAGATGCAGCCGCCGTTTCCCCACGTCCTATCTGCATCTGTGGTCATCAAAATACGCGTCCGTGTTAATGAAAAAATAAATAAAATGCACACACACTGCACCTGCTGTCACTGCTCCGATGGATAACCATCTGTAATTTGAGTTAAAAAAACACACACACGCAAAACTTTCCAAAACAAAAATGAAAGAGTCAACTAGGCCTTCAAAACGTGAGCTGGCTCCTCCTCGCTCCAATCTCTAATCACTGCAACTTGGGGCTCTCCTCACAAACACATCTCAGAGAGGCCCACAGACAGAACCAGCACGCACCCACCACCCACCGCGTATGGTTTTATTACACAGTAGAGGCCTGATGCACGAAATTCGTGCAAGGGGCTCGGCCCCTCACAGCCCTGGATCTGTCCGAAAGGTCATCTGGATGGCTGTTCCACTGTTCGGCCTTCGGGTCTAATTAGCATCTTACGCTTTTATGATTATCGATATTTCTGTACCCTAAGCAATGGGTCTTGAACTTCCTGTTGACTTTAAAATTTACTCAGAAGATACCGTGCTACATGGAACAGTCAGGGTCTTTTTAAAATTCTGCCTCAGATTAGTAAGATTCACTCACGCGGTTGCATTGGGATTTGTCTTCCCTGATTACGAGTGGAATTAAGGGTCTCATAAAAAGAGACATCCTCTCCCGACCGCATGTCCGGTGCTCTTCTGCCCCCAGCTCTTATCAGAGTCTAACACTACACGTGTGTGGGGTTATTCGATGAGAGCCGGACACCAACCCTGTGTTCGTCACCGCTGCACCCTGTAGGGCAGGCACGACGCAGGGCCTCTGCGTGCTGAATGAATGAAAGCGTGAATAGCTGCATGAAGCAGACGATGAGGCTCTGACCGGATCCACTAAAAGCCTGCGCTCGTGAGTCGGGGTGTGGTCTCCCCACCTGAGTTATAAAAGGGTAGGAGGAGGTAGAGGTGATGAGGTGGCACCTCCAAACCTGGACTGAAGGGAGGGAAAGAGCCACGAAGGACGGAGCCAAGGTCAGCCTTGGTCCAGGGCCCTTTGCGGTGCCTCCTCCGTAACGATGACAGGAAAACAACTGTGATTGCGAACTGGGAGCCCAACATGGACCACACGCTTCACCCCAAATAGTAAGAGCTGTTACTCATACAACGTGCTCATTAGATGCCAAGCACTATGTCACACGGTCCCTAGATTACGCATCTGACATTCACATTTCCGTGGGACGAATATGACAGCCCCATTTTACAGTCACGAAAACTGAGGCTCAGAGCGTCTAAGCAAGTGCCCCCATCCCAGCACATAAGGGGCAAACGCACAGTCAGAGTCAAATCAAGGTCAGTTTCACCCCAGAACCCGATGTCCTTTCCACACACCAGTCCCAACGCAGTCCCCTGGGGTTTGATGCCTTCTTGGCATGGGGCTGCCTCTCCCCTCCCCCCACCCCCGTTTGCCCCCACAAAGCTCCGAGTTTCGCTCCGCAGCCCACGAGAGGCACTCCAGTGAAAGGCCAGCTCGTCACTTAAACTTCGGCACTGCCAGCCCACTTCCTTGTCAGATCCCTGGCTGCAAGATGTTGTGTGTCACCCAGGAGGTTGGCACAGGACGTCCCCCATGCCTCGCTCTCTCAGAGTTCTCCCAAGTTCCTACCCCAGCGGTTCTGCAGAAGCCAGCTCCTTTCCAGCTCTGAAAGGCTTTTTTCCTGCAACTGGGAACAAACATCGAACAAATACCAACTACACTTCGGGCACAGGACATGCCTTAACTCAGCAAAAAATACTATGTAGCCACTAAAATTATACAACCCAGGCCAACCATGAAAATATGCACCTGAAAGTGTTAAGTGGGGCAAACAGCAACTCACAAATAGTATCTATATATAAGCCAAAGTAAGCGCACACAGCACCCCTAGACGCAGGACTGAGTGTTCACTAGAGCCTTTTTCTTCAGCAAAGTTATTTAGGTTTTCAATGCTCCCCCCACTCCCCCACTCCACCCCTCTCTGCGCACACACACACAGCTACTTGCCAAGCACTTAGAACAAGTCTGGTTTCAAAGCAATGCTACTAATAACAGCAAAAAATTATTCCCGGCGAGAATGAAAGCTCCCTGAGTGAGGGTCATGATCCTG